>JAJOOO010081113.1:0-24974 GCA_029582685.1 Solanum piurae
AACACCGTCAATAAACTCAGGTTTCAAACCAGCACCAGTTTCATAATGCATATTATACATCCACAAACGATGATCCATCTACAAAAATATAGATATTCAATTATATTATAAATTAAATTTAATAATAATTTTACTACATTAATTAATTATTAATAAATATTTATAATAATTATATTTATTATTACTTATATGCCTAATAAATTAGTTCATAAATACTACATTTCAAAATCTACAAAGTTCAAGCTTAATTAATTCATAAATTTTAATTAAGTTTAAGATTTCAAATAATTAATTATATTTCTAATTTAGTTCAATTTATTATAAATTAAGTTGAAAGTTATAATTAAGTTCAAATATATTAAGGTCAATAAGATTTTAATAAGTACTTCAAAGTTCAATTATTGAGTTCTAATTAATTGAGGTCATCAAGAATTAGTTATTAAGTTCAAAGTTCAAGTTCTAAATTCAAGTTCATATCAAAGTTCTAAAATTAGTTAAACATAAACTTCAAATCCAAAAATTAGCTAGTTATTATATTCAAGTTCAAGTTCAATAACTAAATTCAAGTTCATATCTAATTTCTAAACTTAGTTATATAAAAACTTCTAATCCAAAAATTAGTTATAATCAAATTCTAAGTTCAAGTTCAATTTCTAAATTCAAGTTCATAAAATCTCTAACATTAGTTATATATAAAATTTAAGCCAAGAATAATTAGTTATATTCAAGTTCTAATTAAGTTCAACAACTTCAAGTCAAATTAAATTCAAGTTCATATCCAATTTCTAAAATTAGATATACATAAAATTCTAACTCAAGAATTTATTAGTTATATTCAAATTTCAAGTTCAAGTTCTATATCTAACTTCAATTCATCCTAACTTATAACAATCAATCAATCCTAACTAAAATCAAAAACCCCAAATCATTCACTAACTAACTAACAATCAATAAAAAACAAATTATTCAATACTAATTAATAAAATCAAAAACCCTAAATCATTCACTTACTAACTAACAATCAATAAACAAACTAATTCAATACACTAATTAACAAATTCAATACTCAAATTGAAAGAAATTAAAAATAATTTCATGAAACACTAACCTTGAATTAAAGGAGAAGGAGACAATGGAGAGACAGTGGGGTCGGGGTCGGGTCTGGCAGCGTCGGCGTCGGCGTCTAGAGAGAGGAAGAGAGAAGGAAGAGAGATGAAAAAATGGGGAATTTCGCATCTCTGCTATCAGATATTTATAAAAAACGACGGACAGCATCTCTTTGTCCGTCGCTTTTTTAAAAATATTTGACCAACATTTTGACCAAAAAACAACGGACTAAGAGACATTGTATGTTGCTTTTGTTAATAATTTGACCAATATTTTGACCAAAAAGCGACGGACTAAAGATGTTGTCCGTCTCTTCTTTAAAAAATAATTAATAAATTAAAATTAATAAAAAGCGACGGACGGCATGGTTATTTTTTAATTTATAAATAATTATTTTTAATAAAAAGCGACGGACATCGTCTCTAACTATTTTTAATAATTAATTATTAAACATATATCTATTTGGCGCAAAAATTCGCGAAATAAAGCGACGGACTAAGAGATGTTGTACGTCGCTTTTTGTAAAATAATTTTTTAAAAAATTATTTTTATTCAAAAGCGATGGACAGTGTGGCAATTGGCGTCACTTTTCGGAGCGAAGCCGTCCGTCACTTTTTCTTCCGTCATTTTTTAACAGTTTTTTAGTAGTGAATCTAAGCAAAAACGTGGGAAACATAAAGAGAAGAGAAATGGAGATGAGCCGAACCTACTTTTAACATATAAAGAAAAGACTATTACTTTATCTTCAATATTGATTACTTATTCTCAAATCAATTTTCTAGACCTAATACTATACATCAATTAATATGAATATTGTGGTAAATATTCATATTAATCATTATTTCTCAAAAGACGTTCAAAGTCAAAAGTGGGCGACTAAAAGCAAACAAAGGGAGTAGATCTACATAGAAATTCATTAATTTTTTATCCAAACGCCTAAATATAAGTTCTACAAAATGATAGTTAGACCAACATTATTTAATGGGGTAAGTGTTGGTCAGTCACAAACACCCATTTAGAAGATGGAGATAAAAAAAAAGAAAAAGTGAAGCGAGAGTGAGATTATTCATGAATATGAAGAGGAGGTGTGAAAATATATTTGTGAGGATGTGTGAGCGGTTTAACTATAGTACGAGTCAAGAGGGATAGAGATAGTCCGTAAAGAAATGAGAGGAGGTGATGTATACATTAGACAAGACATGACACAAATTTAGTTAACCGAGGACATAATCTTTGACAAAATGATATGACGTTTAAAAATTAGAATAGTAAATTAATAGGTACATATTGAGTGTTGAGTGTTGTTGCACTTCATAATATATGATAGACAGAGAGCTAACCTCCTTGTCTTTTTTCCTTTTTGGTAATAATATTATTAAGTTATATATCATAAAGATGAAAACATACGATAGCAATCACAGAGAATTTCTACCTTATATCATCATTTTCATATTGTTTTGATAAGTAACATGAACACCTAGGGAGATCAGAGAGTTGTTGGCGAGACAAAAACACTCTAAATTGGGGTTGCTACACTTATCTTGTATCTTACTAGTATTTTTTGTTTTCTTTTGATCCTAAGGTTTATCAAAAATAATTATTTTACCCCATAAAGATAGAGTCAAGGTCTGAAACTTGTGAGATCGATTACACCAAATATTTTATTGCTGTCATAGGTAAAAAAATTCTCATACTGTTTTGTACCATATAAATTACTCCCTAAACAACAGACATTGTCGTCTTTAGTTTTCATTGCGCTGAGTACGATAAAGTTACTGCCATCCCATTGTATTTGCCAGCTACTTACAACATAACAAATGCACAAAATAGAGACACTTCATTTGCTTTTCACATCTACATTTTTCTCTTACCTACCAGTACTTGTATTTTATTTTCTAAAAAAAAAAGGTTACTCGTCTTTTGAAAAGGGATTATTCATTCATCTCTCTGTATATATAATAAGATGCAGATACACAACATGCATGCATAAAGCAAAAATTGCAGATATACAACGGGAATAGTATTAATGTTAGTGCTATATATATTTTTAAAAATCTTTTCACTGCTTTAATAGTAATGGTTCGAATTTCGAGGAAGCATGAAATTAAAGAGAAGGTGCAATTTAAAACAAGTTGTAATAAACTTTTTACACAAATTAGTCTGAATTTATAGCACGAAACAAATATTCCTTTTTTCATCTTTTTAGCTTAGACCTGGCTTTAAAAGAACTCTTACATGTAACAACGGGGGTTGTGGTGCAATAGCTGAACTGCTTTATCCATAACCACAAGTTTTGAGTTCGAGTCTTGAGTATGAAGAAAAATTTATTGAGAGTGTCACCCCTGAATAGGCCTTGCAATGCGTGATCCAAATTTAATCAATGTTTGCCTTGAGATTTCCAACTATTGTAATGGATGTTAAGAGTTACAAAGTGGATTTTTTCTTTTTTATTGCAATAGGAGATATGATATGATTCTTTCATGCCCAGTCAAAAAAAGAAAAGAAGAAAAAGTGTCAGTAATTCTACAACAACAGTGGAATCATATTTGGCAAAAAAGGTCATCACGATCAGCAAACAACACACACTTTTGATTCGAACTCTATACCATATTATGCTAAAGCAACTACTCATGTACAGAAATGAGAAAATTATTATAAAAAAAAAATTTACTCCCTTTCTTTCAGTTTATGTGTCTTAAGATCCTGATTCAACATGACTTAGTAGACGTTTGACCATGTTTTATTATGAAATATAGAAAAAACAGTTTTGTATTCGAAGTGAAAAATAAGTTGTGTATGATTATGAAATAAATTAGCTAGAGTTGTTTTTGGATCTTTTGTGAGTAGTTTGAAGTAAAAACAAGTGAAAACAACTTTTTGTTATTTTTGGAATTTCCAAAAAAAATAAAGCAGAACTTTTTTAGAATTTTATGGTCAAACTTGTTTGGACCGAAGTTGAACCTTCTCAAAAAAGTGAAAAAAAATTCAAGGCAAATCAGTTTGATTTGGAATTGAAGTTGGTTTAGACATACAATTATGATTTTTTAAAATTGTATTTTCTCATAAAATGAAAACCACACAAGGTATGAAAATTACCAAAATTCTCCAACTATTATACAATCTTATCAGAATATTTTAAGACACCAAAGTGATAAATCAAATATGTTCGCGTTCCTTTTATCAATACATATTTACAATTACAATTTTTTTTACAAACTCAAACATTAGGGATTGTCTTTGTCATTTTCACCGCAAAAAATAAAAGTCTTGAGAAATACCATTGATAAATTGAATATCTCCATTTTTTTTTATCAATAAATATTTGAAATTACAAAAAATAATAATTGACAAACTATAACATTAGGGATTGTCTTTGTCATTTCTATTTTATTGTTGAGAATTAGAGCCTTTACCTTATTGTGCCCTCCATGTGATTATTTCCTTCCCTAGTTTCTAACGTATTTGATACTTAAGATGTAAATAAACTTAGATATTCTGAAATATTGCCTAAAGATAAAATAAAAGTAAGAAACTTCTTTTAGCCTTAGGGAATGGATAGTTTTTTTATAATTCAAAAGATGCACTTCACATTAAGGGTTGACACCATGTAAGTCCATTTTCTAAGCTCTAATTTCAAGACCAATAGAAATTGAGTTCATTAGAAAAAGACTTGGTCATCTAAATGAAACCTCATATTCACACAGAAGAATTGAACCTCATATTTACACATAACAAAGTCTTCATTATTCTGTCTACTGTACATATTTCCTTAATTTCTATGTGCCACACACAAAAAAAAAAAAAAAAGGAGAAAGAAGTTGGAAAAGTCAATTGAACATAACAACCTCGGAATACAATGTGTCTAATAAAAACAATGTGGAATTTTTTCATAAACAACCACTTTTCAGTCCTTATAATTGTAAAACAACCTTTTGTTTTGAAGTTTCAAATTTAATAATAACGTCTTGAAGTTAATAAGAGATGCTAGAAATACAAATTGCCAACATCTATTGGGCCGCCCATGAGCTTCTTCTGATGTGGTCATTTTGGACCCAACTAATGATAGAAAGGCCCAATGTTAAAAAAGCAATTCAATTAGAATATATGGTACGCTTGTAGAGTATGTCTAATTATGTAGTTTATTCTTTATAATAAATGTCCTCGCTTTAATGATGTTAATACATGTATTAAAAAATTTGATATTGTATTTGACTTGGTAATATATACTGAAATATTGTGTAAAACATTATCTCTACATAAAATTTAAAAAAAAAAACAAGAAAAGTTTTATATAATAGGATTTTTTTTTCAGTACGTGAAATGGAAAAGCAAACTGAGTCGTAGCTGGTATCAAAGTCAAACATGGTGCAACTAAAATATAATACACAGTGCTGAATCATGGTACCTTATATGATGCTAATTAAAAACTATATGAAAATGACATTTCGTTTGACAAAAGTGAAGTGCGAAATAATTCTTCAAAATCACCGTTTATTGGTTCCCATCATTTTGGGACCAAAATTTTCCACCAAAATTATGTTGAAACTAAAGGCAAAATTCATCGTTTAAGTAAAAACAAGAAATATCAAACCGGCAAATTAAGTACAATCATGAATGGAATTGCCAACTAAAAATTAAAGATATTCCCTTCAATCAAAGTTACATTATATGCTTTTGGGATAAATGATGGTCAAACAAGAAAACTATAATGTCTACCCATTATCATCAAATTACGTAGGTATATATACAATGTAGATATTTTAACGTATAATCAAGATATCTTAATTCATGAGTTGGATAACATATACATATGAAATGGACGTGTATTTGATTAAGAAATGACTTAATAGACCTAATTCAACCTCAAAATCTAGTTCATGTGCGATAATTTATTTTTAAGACTATATAAATAGACCATTCCAGCCCTAAACACCCAATGTGAGAACTTATGTACAATACTAATGCTACCAAGACTAAACTACCTTCCTATAATATGTTTCATATACACAATAGGAGTTAACTCTGATATCATAAATAATTTTTATATCATCAATATATACATATTGTTTATGTTGTATACAGGAGTAGAAATTAAAATGTACAATATGTTGATGAAGAAGCATAAAAGAAGGAAGATGGTACATGTTAGCTATGTAATAAATTAAATAATTAGAGTTGCTAAGGATGATTAATTATCTGATTGCCTATTCCTTTCACTTCAACTTGGCTGCAACCACTCCCACCAATAACTGGAACTAGTGTGGGGTTATGTTTTTAATTAATTAGCATGCACCCCCCCCCCCTTCTAACAAGCCTAGAGGTTATTTCATTGATAGACAAACACCTACTTACATATGTTGTTTGGACAATACTTTGTGTTTATGTTAAGAATCCACTTGATATGCATAAATAATTTGTATCCAAAATGTATATGTCTATTTTAATTATGTATATCATACAATAATATATAATATAAAAAATATACTTTCTGATTATTAATTAAATGAACAATTATATAATATAATTTTTTTCAATAAATTATTTTTTAGAATTCAAGATATAGTCAAAATTGAGAATTCGCCTCCTGCTTAAAATGTCTTGATTGGAGTAATCCGAGTCAAAAAGTAGAAATTGCATTAAAGTCCGGGCCACTTATAATTTAAATTTCTTCTGGAATGTTAATCTTCCCTGGTCCGACGCCTTTGAACCATATTATTAAACAAATTCGTGGATTGCTTCGAAACATATAATATGCTATAAATTCCTACATACTAATATTAAGGGTGTGTGGTTGGAATGAAAATGTTTTTTGGAAAATAAGTAGATTTTTAGAAAATATTTTTAGTGTTTGATTTATGAATGAAAAATGCATTTGAGAAATATCTTTTATATTTACTAGAGTAGAAAATAATTTTGAAATTGAAAATATTTTTTAAAAATAAATATAATTTTTTTGGGGGGGGTGGGGGGGCTGGCGGAGGGAGGGGGGTCGAGGGTAGGGGTGAAAAAATAAAAATTTAAAGTTGAAAATATTTTTTAAAAACAAACTTAATTTTTTTTGGGGGTGGGGGCTGGTAGGGGTTGGGGGGGCGAGGGTAGGGGTGAAAAAATGAAATTTTGAAGTTGAAAATATTTTTTAAAAACAAACTTAATTTATTTTTTTGGGGGCTGGGGGGCTGGTAGGGTGAGTGGGTGGATGCGGAGGTCGAGGGTAGGGGTGAAAAAATGAAATTTTGAAGTTGAAAATATTTTTTAAAAATAAACTCAAATTTTTATTTGGGAGGGTGGGGGTCAAGGATCAGGGTGAAAAATAAATTTTTGAAGTTGAAAATATTTTTTAAAAACAAACTTAATTTTTTTTTTGGGGGTGGGGAGAGGGGGAGGGTCGAGGGCTGATTGGTGGGGTAGGGGGTGGGGGTTAAAAAATAAAAAATTGAAATTAGAAATATCTTTTAAAAACAACTTTTAATATTTATTTTTTTGGGTGGTGGTAGGGGGCTAGGGGTAGGTGTGAGAGTGGGGTAAAATAATTGAAGTTAAAAATATTTTTTAAAAACAAGCTTTAAATTATTTTTTTGGGGGGCTGGTTTGAAGGTACGGACAAAATAAATTGTTTTTTTCAATAAAAAAAATTGTAATTTGAAGTTGGAAGAATGTTTTGAAAAACGTTTTCCTTAAGTTTTGAAGGAAAGTCATTTTCCTTAAATTTGAGGAAAATAAATTAATTTGGAAAATATTTTCCAAAACATTTAACCCAATCAAACATAAAAAAATTAGAAAATATTTTCCAAAAAATATTTTCCTTCATACCAAACACACCCTAAATGTTTTTTTTTTGCCTCCAAAAACAATGAATTGGAATTAAACTAGATGGTCTCCATATACTTCTTTTCATTCTAGTCTTATTAATTTTATTTATTTGTGAGTCCATGTTAGTTTACATGATATTAAAAAATAAATAAATTGTGAAGTCAAAAATTTTCACTACTAGATAAAATTGGATTTAATAACTGATAAATTTTGTAGCTAAACAATAAATAATATTAATTCTATTTAGTGACGAATTAGCAATAGATTCTTATTAGCTCAAGTAAAGTGACGGATAAACGACACAATTTATAGCTAATTTCAGTGTTTTCAGTAGTGTTTTAATAATAAATTTGATTGAATATTTTGAAAGATAAAAAGTCTAAGTTAAGGAATTTTGTTAATATAAAATAAAATTTAATGACTTTGTTATATCAATTTTGAGAGACGTTTTAAAATATTAACTCTATTAATTCCTTTAGCTATTATTAGATGGTGAATACAGAGAGAGTCGTGTCCTTTAATAACATGGTTCACGTTGTGAAAGGCTCCACTAAATGTATATATTAGATCAGATTTATATATTATTTATATATAATATATAGTCGTGTTTCATAAATAATGATCACTGATTTTTCTTTTCAACAAATAAATGCCCCCACCATTACCATACGTCTGAAACCAATGAGAGTATGACAAGGAAGAAAACGTACGTGTGAACTACCCTAATTTGCAAATACTATAACTTAAGAAAATAACTAAAATTAGATAATATAAGCATATTTTATTGGGATGAAGGGCCAACTCATTTAGTGAATTTCTTTCCTCCTCTCTTGATGTAATAAAAAATAGGAAAAAAAACGAATTTTGATTTAGTTGGCTTAGATAATACCAATGCATTAATATATTTGAAAGAAGTAGTCTGCCTTTGTGGTTTAGTGAGAAGCCTTCGTTTAAAGCTCTGGCCAATTTTAGTATATATATATATATATATGTATATGTCTTCTTTCCAATTATAAGACATCTATATCTCACATAGTACACTTTATTTTTTTAGAAAAGACGTGAATATCACGTCGTTTTAGAAGATGAGGTGTTCTCGAATGATGGGTTCAAACTTCAAAGCCTAATTTGGATTTTAGACTCATTGAAAAATCGAAGATAGAAAAAACATATGGTGCCAACAAGAAAGATAATGACAAGAGAAGCGGTCTTCACAAATAAATTTTGTGATATATTTAGGGTTCGTTTGATTTGGAACAAGTTATCTTGAGGTTAGCTATTCTGGGATAACTTATCTCATCATGTATATGAGATAACTTATTTCATCACTATAATATAAATGGTGGGATAAGTTATCCCAAACATGGCAACCAAATAAGATACATAAATTTTATTCCATCACTATTTTCTTATCATATCACTATTCATTTTTATCCCAAATCGATCAAAATTTTAAGTTTATAAATTTTATAAAATGCAGAATATCGATATTTAAATAAATTATTTATATATATTAAGTTTTAAAAAGATATTGCGTTCTATCAAATTCATAATCAATACTCTAGTTCTAGTTGCGCTTTACTATATTATTGGTTATCACATTTCTAAATATGCTGAAATAATTGTGATCCTCCTATTTGAATTTTATTTTATTTTATTTTTCAATAAAAAATAATATACTCTTAGTAGATTCGGTGCAAGTATAAATTAATTGAATTAGTATATATACAAAATGCGTAAAGAAAGAAGAAGCATGATGAATGAATGGTTGTTAAGTCCGCCCAAGAAAGACACGTTAAAGGCATAGATGTGGAACTAGTCAAATACCAAAAATTGTATTTGACTAGCCACTACCCAAATAACCGGCCGCAATTGAGGAATCCTCCGCCCCCTTGGTCCTCCACTCTCATTCTATGTAATAGGAAATGAAAGAATTTGTCCGAAATGACGGAGTCCGAATTTTTTGAACTCAAGTTTTGCGGATGATTTCTCTGGTTTATACCAGCAACAAAATGATATTCCTATATTTCTAATGGGTGTACTATAATTTTAAAGGGTGCATGTGCACCCCACGTATAGGGGTGGGTCCGCCTCTGGCTCCATCCCTATTTGTGGATAATATTCTCTCACCAAAAGTACATTATTTATCATCGAATTCAAGATAAATTACGCGTAATTTAATAAATTTTACGAGTTATGTATTACTTTTTATTAGTATACTTATTAAATAATTTTGTCTATTTAAATTTAATACTAATGAAGATATATACATCACTTATATGATATTTTTCATTAACCACTAACTAAATTGCAAATGCCTCTCCAACAACAAACTATAGGTAGGTGGAAAATGAGTTTTAAGATGTTCCACTACGGAAAATTAGATAGAAGTATTAGGTATAATATAGCACTATGATGAGTGCTGCAACTCCAATGGAATATCACAAATTTTAAACTTTTAGTGGCCTCACCATTTATTTATTTCTAGTATGTTCAATTTGGCTCCCCCCTAACTTTATGTTAAGTGTACACACACAAAAAGTATGTAGTAGTATGATCAATAATAAAGTATTTTTTTTATAAATAAATTACTTTCTTCTATAAGAAGATACTTTGCCGTTTGATAATTTAGTCTCTGCATTATTAATAGGAATATACACATTCTAATTTCACATTGTCTTACCTAATACCCAAATTTTCATATAATTTGATAAGAGTACTATTTATTAATATTTCCCATTAAACATTAGTTATGCGACAATTATATTTTTCTAATTCACCCAAATAAATACTGCTTTACCTTATTTAGAATTTTCTGCTGAATTTAAACCAAATTAACGACTTGTTATTTGCTCATGCATTGATGAAAAGGTCTACCTAATACCCTTGATTGACTGATTGTAGATTATAGCAAGTTAGGTGGATTAGTTGAAATATGTACTAGCTATTTGGGATTCATAGTCATCACACGCAAAAAACATCCCATTTATTTAATAGTTATGTATTTTAGCTTTAATGTGATGTTTTCTTCATTAATAAACTATAGTTTAACTATATAGTGAACAAGTTAATTAAATTTGTACAAGACCTTTTCTGTTTTGATACTTGAAATAGGATAGAGTTAGGGTCCGTCTCGTACAGAGAAAATATTTTTTTAATTATTTTTATATTTGATCGATAATATTAGGTCAAATTATTCTTCATGACAAGTTTATGGTCAAATTTTTTTAAAGACCACACATTTTTAATTTAAGAGTACAAGATTCAAAGTCTTCTTTATTTTTTAAAATTTTATGTGTAGTTAAACTAAGATACTTGCATTAAGACGAAGGCAAAGGTTGACCCTTAACTTGGCTTCAGCGAACAACTAGGCGCTCCAACTTTGAATTTGCACAAATAGGCACTTAAACTTGTATAAAATTGAACAAGTAGACACTAGTGTCCTACATGGCACAATACACATAGGACGCCATGTAGGACAGAAAATTGTCATGTATGGTGCCATGTAGGACGAATGTGTCCATTTGCTCAATTTGATACAAGTTTAAGTGCCTACTTGTGCACACCCAAAGTTAAAGGTCATAGTTGTCAACTGACATCAAGTTAAGGGTCATGTTTATGCATTATGCCTTTAAAATTTATAGTATTAAACCTATAGGGATCGTTTTAATCCTGGGATAACTTTTTAGTGGTCTTCAATTCATTGTTTGGTTGCAAAGGTAGGGATAACTTATCCCAAGATTAACAATTAGTCCTGGGATAAGTTATCCCTCACTGGGGGTGGTATAGTAATCCCAGGATAAGTTGTCTTGGGATAAGGTGTGTAAATTAACAAAAATATCCCCTTTAAACTCTATTTTATACACCACTTTTACATTCATACATATTAACATAATTTTTAACAACAATTATAATAATATTCACAACCTTAATTATTTGTTGTTTTTATGATAAATATATTTTTCTATTAAAAATTTACATTTTATAAATACAATTTTTATTTATGAATATATTATAAGTTGAATTTATTTGGGTAATTATTATGTTTATTTATATTTTGATTTCTCTTAAAATGTTTACTCCACTTCTAAATTACATATTTTTCATTTAATAGTTTATTAATACTTAAAAATTATATTTTATCTATAATTAAAATGTAGAAAACTTTAATAATAAATTTTCTTTTACTTTAATAAACTTAAAATGAAAGTTTTATTTTTATATTTTTAAGCTAAATAAGATGAAAGTTTTATTTTTAAACTAAATAAGATGAAGGTTTTATTTTAAGCTAAATAAGATGAACATTTAATTTTTAAGCTAAATAAGATGAAACTTTAATTTTTAAGTTAAATAAGATGAAACTTTAATTTTTAAAACATACGGCACAATCATGGAAATGCACACACAAAAATATTTAAGCTAAATAAGATGAAAATTTTATTTGTAAGAATGAATAACTACATCTTGCAAACAAAATGTAAAAAAAAAAAAAAAAAACTAAATAAGGTGAGGGTATTTTTGTAAACAAACAACTTATTCTTAAAAATTATACAATAAATATTAGTTTGAATATGACAAACCTAACAAGCAATAAAAATTAATCCCAGCATAACTTGTATTCAAACTAAACGATCCCATAGTATTTTAAAGTTCATATCTATTGTTTGTTACAATTTCAGTAAACTTTTACGTATAAATTTATATTTCTCATTAAAAGTATTCATTCGAATAGATTCGATACAAATATGTTGTCTCCACCTCTAGATGAAGGGAGAATTAAAACATTTTCCTTTCTTCCAAAACCTAGCATATAAAATGAATCATTACATATCAAACTAAATTTCGTTATCAAAAAGACTAACTTCTAGTTCCTTAACTAGAAATCTCGTGCTTAAACTAAAAAATATGCAAGATGGAATTTTGTTGGGATTGCAAGCTTTATCAGAGGACAAATATTGATTTTGCGACTTGGGATAATCTTAGAAAATTGCTTCTTGCCATTGGATTTCTAATCCTATGTGTTAAGAAAGTCACGATTGCTAAAGCGATTGCTATTAGAAAATCTTTTGAATGAGTTATTAATAATAAATGGACTGACACTAAAAACATTGTCAATATGATCAGAAATGGGTGGTTATGTTATAAGTTATAGAAGTGATGTGTAAAGATATTTGGATGCTCTCAAGCATGCATATTTAATCACGTCAATTTTATATATATTTCTAAATGTTCGAACAAAATAACTCATAAATTGGCTAGAATTTCTTTTTTTTTGTTCTTTGCTACATGAAATCTCTTAGAGTGAAGGTTTTCCATAATATATACTCCCTCCGTCCTTTTTTATATGTCATTTTTTTACTTTGCACTTGCATTAAGAAATGATGTAACTTTATTCTTCTACCTTTATTTAATGTTTTCTTAAGTAAACTTTATAATAAATGATGAATACATTTTCAAGATTAATTAACTACTCTATCAAGGGTATAATAGGCAAAATATGGTAATTTTTGTATAAATTTTATAAAATGACGATTGTTGTGGTCCAGCTATTTATAGAAAGGGATGACATATAAAATGAGACGGAGGGAGTAGTTATTTGATACATTGATACACTAATACAAAGTGGTTAATTTCAATTTAAAAAAAAGTCCAAATAAAGAAATTAGAAATATGTATTCTCTTTGTCCACTTTTAATTGTCATGTTACGTTTTTTGAAAGTCAATTTATTTATTTTTTAAAGTTAAATTAGATTAGATTAATTTAATATATTTTAAAAAAAATTAGATATTCAAAAACTATATGAAAAGTATTATAAATTACAATTTTTTGCATACTAATATGATAAAAAATATATCATAAAATATTAGTTAAAATTTTTATAGTTTGATTCTAAAAAAGAAATCATCATTAAAAGTGGACGGGGAGATTTGTAGTAGAGAAGGCCATGGCCAAGGCCATTTTGGTCCATATAGTTGCTTCTTCCAACTCAAATATTCCAATATTAGTCGGCCATGGACGATATTGACGAGGACGCGCACATTTCCTCTTCTTCTTCTTCTTCCTTCCTTTGATATTCCACCTTTTAACCGGTCAAATCTCTAACTCTCTTTCTTCTTCTTCCTCCTATTAATAAATTCTTCTCATTTTTCTCTTCTTTCCAAAATCTCCATTTTTTCCCATTTCCAACCCTAGATCTCTATAACCCTTTTTAAAAAAATGGGCCAATATTCATCCACCCACTGCGGCGGTGGGACGAAACATCGCCACCGCAGCCTTCATCCTACCCCACTTCCCAACCACCACCGTTCCGCCTCTGACCATTCCCAGTCCGATTTCTTCTCCCTTATGAATTCAGATGAAGATGAGTCACCGATTCCGTTTGTTTTCGGGAACCGAGATTATACGGATGATCTTCCTGATGAATGTTTGGCTTTGATTTTCCAGTGTTTGAGTTCGGGTGACCGGAAAAAGTGTTCCCTTGTCTCCCGGAGATGGCTTTTGGTGGAGGGTCAAAGCCGTCACCGTCTTGCCCTCAACGCGAAAGTTGAGATTCTTCCGCATGTTCCCACCATCTTCACTCGTTTCGATTCTGTTACGAAACTTGCTCTCCGATGTGACCGGAAATCGGTAAGTATAAATGATGAAGCTTTGACCCTTATCTCCCTTCGTTGTTCTAAACTTATTCGCCTAAAGCTTCGCGGTTGCCGTGATGTTACCGAAGTGGGTATGTCTGCTTTTGCTCGGAATTGTAAGAGTTTGAAGAAATTCTCTTGTGGGTCTTGCATGTTTGGAGCCAAAGGTATGAATGCTTTGCTTGATAACTGTTCTTCCCTTGAAGAATTATCTGTGAAACGTCTTCGGGGTATCAATGATGGGTTTGCAGCTGACCCAATTGGGCCTGGAGCTGCTGCTTCATCGCTTAAATCTATATGTTTGAAAGAGTTATATAATGGACAATGTTTTGCACCTTTGATTGTTGGGTCTAAAAATTTAAAGACTTTGAAGTTGTTGAGGTGTTTAGGTGATTGGGATAGGCTTTTTGAAACAATTGGAAGTAGGGAAAATCATGTTTCTGAGATTCATTTGGAGAGGCTTCAAGTTGGTGATACTGGACTTACAGCAATATCTAATTGTCCAAAGTTGGAGATTCTGCATTTGGTGAAGACACCCGAATGCACTGATGCTGGAGTTGTAGCAGTGGCTAGTAAGTGCAAGTTATTGAGGAAGCTTCACATTGATGGATGGAGGACAAATAGGATAGGGGATGAGGGTTTAGTAGCAATTGCTGAGAATAGCTCAAATCTCAAAGAATTGGTGCTTATTGGTCTGAATCCTACGTCGACTAGTCTATTGGCAATAGCTTCTAATTGTAAAAAGTTAGAAAGATTGGCTCTTTGTGGTAGCGACACTATTGGAGATCCTGAAGTATCTTGTATTGCCACAAAATGTATGGCCTTGAAGAAGCTGTGTATCAAGGGATGTGAAGTAACTGATCAAGGGATTGAGTCTTTCGCTTGGGGTTGCCCTAATTTGGTGAAAATCAAGGTGAAGAAGTGCAAGCATGTGACGGGTGATGTTGCAGATAGGTTACGAGCTAGGAGGCAATCACTAGCAGTGAATCTTGATGGTGGGGAAATTGATATTGAACCTGTGGATAGTAGTGCAAGTGATGGTGGAGCAATAGAAGAAGCAGCAGAGTTTCAACATACTGCAGCTACACTTCCCATAATTGGTGCTAGTGATATTCCATCGACGAGCAATGTAGGACGATCATCAGCATCGAAGCCATGGGTTGGCTTTTTCGGAGGAAGGGGCCTCGTTGCTTTCACTCTCCGTAGGTGGTCAAATGGTAATGGCGATTCATTCCAGTGAGAACTTGTGAATATTATGAAGACTAATGTTAAAATTGAGAAAACATACTGTTAAATTTGTTTAGCTGTACTTGGTCCACTTTCAACTTTTCTCATTCACCTTTTTTAGTTTTGAATCTGTGGTCTTGAATACATTGTGCAGATATACATCTCACTTCCCAATTTTGATGAGCTTTTGTTAGATTTTGTCTCATCTTTTCTGTACAAAATTTGTTATTGCAATAACCTTGTTCATGTTGGTTCTTGGATGATAAAAGTGTATCTTGCAAAGCAAATTCTCCCTCAACATCCATGCATACATACTTGTCTACTATTCTAAAAATACTTGTCAAACTTTATTTCTTCGGCTTAGAAAACCTAGAAATAATTTACCATTTTGTGTTTATTTTATCCGTGCTTATAAATACTTTATACATTTTTCCATGTTTGGATGACTTATAATTAATAGAGGTGATATAGTAGCATCACTTTCATTTATTACTCCCTCCGTTTCAATTTGTTTGATCTATTTTGACTTGCATAGAGTTTAAGCAGATAAAAATAGGTCAAACAAATTGAAATGGAAGAAGTAATAAATAAAATGATAATTTTATTATATCGCCTCTACTAATTATAAGTCATCAAAACATTGGCAAATGAATAGTACTAAGTAATAGCAATGGTAAAATAAACACAAAATAGTAAATTATTTCTTGATTTCCTTTTCTAAACTAGACAAATAAAGTTCGATAACTATTTTTAGTATATTAGACGAGTGATGATGGACGGAGCAGTATGCATGGATATATTGAATGTATCAAATCATTTTTTAATTTTGTGGTCTTAAATATAATCACATGAAATTTTGTATGAAACATGCCTTACCCAAGACAATCTTAGCAAAAGAAAAATTCAGTTTATAAATGAATGTTATATGTGTTATCAGATGATGTTGGAGAGTGTTATGCATCTATTTTTGCACTGTAAAGTAGCAGCTGGCATATGAAGTATGTTCTTATCAGTCTTTGGGATTGCCTATTGTTCGTGGAGAGTTGGGAAATCCATAAAAAAAAAACATGGTGTATGGTGCATGTTGCTATCTTTTGGTGCATCTGGAATGAAAGGAATCGTAGATGTTTTGATGGAATTTCAATTCCTAACCACATTCTTAAATTCAACTATTTATTCTTCTTATATAGCTAGTTCAACTAGGCCCCTATAATCACTATTGATATTTTTTTGGACGATGTTTAGTTATTTAGTAAATTCTTGTACAGGAGCAGACCCCTTCTTTTGCTGTAATTTTTTGCCTTGCATCTTCTTGATATCAGCCTTCTAATGAATTATCATTACTTCATAAAAAAAATATGAAGAGTTGTTAAAAAAGGAAATAATCATTCTTTTAAAAATGAATTAAAAAGAAAAGTAGGTCAAACAAATTGAGTATTTTTTAAGAGGTATGTCAAGTTAAACATGAACAAGGTAAAGATGGACCAAGCAAGTGACTTATTGCTGGTGTTGGTATAAAATTAAGTGCTTAATGTACCAAGCATGTAGTATAGTAGTTAATGAAGTAGATTGAGAATCTGAGTGTTAAATCAATAAAGTGGATTGAGAATCATAAGGCTAGCGGTCAATGAATAAAGTGAATTAGAATCATAAATTTAGTGGTCAATAAAGTGGATTAAAAATCATAAACTTAGTGATCAGTGAATTGAGAATCGTAAGGCGGTGAAAATTTGATAAAGATATGGCTTCATTGGAGGTTTGAGGATAAAGATTTATGAGGTACGTCAGTAGAATTGTCCAATTATGAACTCTAAGGATGTGTTGGTTAACTATATTTATGCCATCTTTCCCCATTCGGTGTTTATCATCTTATACATGTGCTCCACGGAAGAAGCGTGTCCAACTTTTTTAACCAATTTTGTTTTTCTTCCTTGCGTGTTGGCTTCTTGATTGTTTATAATAGGTTAAATAAAAATGAGTAAAATAATTGATCTCTTCATATTTAACATGAATAAAAAGTAGGTACATAAATTATCAGGTGAAAACGCAAATTAAAAGTCAAAATAAGCTTAGATTTACGTAAATAAAAACTCGTGAAAATATGAATTAATTTCCATGTATGATTGATTCATACGGTTAATCCTGTGTTAATTTCACATTCTAACTAGGAGACTAGGAATCTGGGAAGGGGTCAAATTTCAAATTAGGTTTAATTATTTGTCTAAGTTTTGATTTAAAAAAGTGGGTAATGCGAAGGCTGTTTCAACAGAAGGATAAGTAGTCAAAGTAGTTTAAACTATCTGCAAACTGAAGATATTTAATTACTACAAAGATAAATTAGCAAATTTAAGTGTGTTGACTGCCAACAAACATTCTGTCATTTATGGAATTGACTGAGTTATTAAATGGATAATCAAGTTTGAATCATTAGCTCGAAAAAGAAAGAGTCTAAATAATGCGTCTGTACTGACCAAGTATTCTTTTATGGCTCTCTTGTCTCTATATTTAACAGTGTTTAAGGAAACTTCTAATATTGTACCATTAGTCCAAAAAGAAACTTCCTTGTTTTTGAATATAAGTTCAAATAGAAACTTCCTTTGTTTTTTGAATATAAGAGCGAGCAAATGGAAACTTCCTTGTAATTAATTTGCACCTTTTAACTTATTTGCAACTTCTCGTAGTATTAGCATATTCATGTAGTCTTTGATTTTTTTTATCTGATATCATATGTGGTTTACAGTGTTTAGGTGACTGCTCCTTGTTGGTTACTTCCCGCTATACAGTATTTAGGTGACTGCTCCTTGTTGGTTACTTCCCGCTTTGCTTTGCTATTAGTTGTCATGCTTTTCTTTTAATTTATATTTTTATTTGCTTGTGCCGAGGGTCTTTTGAAAAGAGGTAGTGGTAAGGCCTTCATGTACTCTACCCGACCCTATTGTTGTTGTATGCAGACAACTGGCAGCCTGATTGAAAAGGGCGAGGAGAGAAGTTCTGCATTTCAAAGTTCCAGAATCAGCAATAGACAAATCAAGCATTTGAAGAACTTGAAATCATACAAGATGTTTGATTAGTTCAGAATTTCTTGGTACATGAATTTTGTGTATTCATAAGATGGCCCCTGATGATTATTCTGAACATCTTAAAGCAATATAAGATAGCTTCAAGGTAAAGAAAACCTCAAGAATTCTCCAACTCGTACAAAATAACTACTGGTACTACTTTTCTTATGAAAAAAGAAACAAAGATCAAATACATTTTATGGCCTATTCACTTTCATAATCTTCATCATCTCCAAAACTAAACACAGATGCATCTGCTGCAATGGCTTTAATATCACTTGAGCCGAGATTGGGAATAGCGGCTCTTTCAACTGTTTCACTCTTGATCTCGCTTGCGCCATTTTTAGTATCGCTGTTTCTAAGAGAAAGTTGTTCGGTGTTATGAGTTAGATTGGCAATCTGCTCCTTCTGGGAGCTAGAATCAACACCTGCAGCAGCAGTTTGTGAAGCTCTTGTCTGACTTCTTGTACTCGAAGGTGTACCTTCCTCCCCTTCACTATCTGAAAATACATCATCACCACGATTTTGGCCCCCGGACACCTTGTTCTTGTTCAAATTAGCTTTGGTTCCTTCACTCGATGAAGAAATGTTTCCTTGTCTCGGGTCCTTTCCTTTGGAAGCACCATCAGCTTTGGGCTTTACTGGAACACTTCCGTCATAATCCACCATTACAATCTCAACTTTGAATCCTGGAGATGGTAGTTTCCTCTGAAAGATGTTTATGGATTGTGAAAGAAGTGACAAATTCAATTAGAAACTAGCTGAAATTAAAATGCTATATCCATAGGAACAAATAATACATATTCAGAAAGGATAAAGCCAAAACCCTTAATAATAACAAAGTATTACAAATGAGAAGCATATCAATTACCTTGTCAAAGCCATCCAATTCTGAGACATCTAAAATCAGTCTGTTTTCCATCATTGACGTGTTTAACCAGCTGTAATGGAAAAAGGGATGAAATTCTTATGTGCCCAAAAAATTATTCAGCTAACATTTTCTCATGTGATCCTCTTCTCACAAGGACTTGCTATGCGCTAGAACAGAATGCTTCATTATTGATTAGTCTGAGAAGTTTCTCAATCCCCACCACCACCCCTCCCAACCCCCTCTTATTTTCTTTTGTAGGTCTCCCTACTTTTAAATTACGATAAAAATAGATCATTCAATGGCATGTACACATATATGAAATACTGAAAATAACAAGGATCAATTGCAAACCAATAGAAATCTCCTTGGTGATCATGAAAATAGATCTTGAAGTCGCCTGCCAGCTCAGTTAGACCAGGTTCACCTGGTAGAGCAAAAACCATAATTCCTTTTCTCTGTGTTCGTATCCAAAAATCTTCAGGCTGCAATAACAATGGTACAACAATTAAATATGATATATCACGAGGGGACAAAACTTTGAAACTAAATATGGTTTTGAAAACAAATGTAAGCACAGGAAACAATTAAGCAACCTCCATACAAAGAGACTGAACTAATTTACCATAAGGTCCTTAGTCTTTGGATGCTTTTTTGTTGAGAATAGGATGCCTGCAGAAAGTACAACGTAAATATTGTGCTGGATTGAGTTATCTTTGCAAACTGACGGAATAAAATGCATCCTACTTAGTAAAAGCATCACTAAAAATATTCAAAGTTGAGTGCTCATTTTCTCCGGTACGGGCTCGTCTGAGATATCAAAGTACACAGTACTATAACTATGTGATAACTAGTTTTATCATATCTGTGTCCCAGGAATATTACCTAGTGTTGCGTAAGAAAAGATATGTCTAATCAATCCATTATTTTGCCAATATAGTGTGCTCAAAACCTACCACTGTGACTAGATATAGTAATTGAAGGCCTTATCCAGGATGAACACTTGTGGAATCGAAATCCTCTCAGCATGCACCTGCAACATGAACTACTTAATTACCTCTTGAAGATCAGATCAAGAATTAATTATAGTAGACAAGAAATGTACCTACGTCCTGGCGGAGCTTCACCACCAAATTGAGTCAAGATGCGCTCGAAATATTTTACGTACCTCTAGGAAAAGCAGAAAAGTCATTAGCTAGATCAAATGAAATAAATCACTGTATAGCAATATGTTTCATTGGAGGTGTTGACTAACAATCTGACTTGGAAGAATAAGAGCCTTCCCATCTATGCATCTTTTTTGGTTATAATAGTTGATGCATTCCTCAGCTGTTGGGAAAAACTGAATAGCAAAATGAGTAAAACAAAAGGTGTGAATGAGAAAAACTAGGCAAAAGTTTCAGACCACAAGCTAGTAATTTCCATGTAATAGGTCTCACCTTCAAGAACAAAAGGAGGCTACAAATCATAAGTCCTGTCCTTGCCATTCCAGCTTTACAGTGTACAACTACCACATTTAGAATGTCCTCCTTCAACCATGAATATGCACTTAGGCAGAACAGTTTAATAAGATGAATTGGCGGGCAGTTGTGGTCATCAAATGGGAAAGATGCAACCTGTTCATATTCAACAAAAATCATTTAATTGAAGATGTAAGAATACTACAGTTTCTTTGATAAAATAGCAAACATGTATCTAGTTATCCACCAAACCTCAAAATTTGACGGAATCAAAATAAAATTTACAGGAAGAAATTTTCACCTTTCCTCCAAATAATGATGCATCATACAATCTCTCTGAACAAAGATTGTAAACTTTGTATTTTCCCTGCATTCCAAGAGATAAGGAGTTGCAGTAAGAGATAAATCAATGAAAACAATACAATAGAATCAGAAAGCCCCCCTTCCCTCCCCCTCATGTCTTGCTTAAACCTATAGGATAAATAAAAGAGAATTTCTCTTTCCATCTCACACTTTCCTCTAAAAAAAGAATACCTACATATTACTTTTCTGCCACAAGAGAAAATACAGAGCTGTTTTAGTCTTTGGGACACATTGATAGCAACACTCAAATGCTACTGCAGTTCTCTTATTAGAAAGATTCCTTTATATACTACTATACAAAAAGCAAATACAACTTAAGAATGCAAAATTCTGAATCTTAACATCCCTCAAAACTACCAGAAATTGTTCTAACAGAAGTTGACAACTGAAGATCCAAAAAAATATCATGATGAGAAGCCATTTTTACAGTAACATTGGAACATTCACTACCCTGAAAAACTAGAGCTATGGTATTTCAAGAAGCACTATTCTTGTAAAATGTATAAGATGCACTTCAATAGAGTTACTAGGGACAAAAAGCGATTGAGTTTACAGAAGTACCTGATGATGAGTCTCGAAAAATTTGATCACTTCCTCCATGTGATTCCGATAGAATCCCTGTATCATCCATCTAATATGTTAGAGATGCAGGTCTGGAATAAGTGGAAAATATCCAAAAAGTAAATATGGGAGATCTTTACCTCCACATATCCAAAGAAACCAGAGCTCATGTCGCCTGCAGGGAAACCCATAGCTATGATGTTCTCGGTTATGTAAGTCATATCCAAATCAAATCCACCCTCCTGTTTTATTTAACCAGTTTACAACAATAATCAGCTAACATTGAAAAGCAGTAAATTCAAAAGACACTGCTCCAAACAAAAGAAGATGAGAGGGCATCTCTCTGGATATATATGTTACTAATTAAGATTCTGCAGCATTAGGAAACATTGCACTGCACACAAGAAGCAAGCACAAATTGTTTCCACACAGCTTGCTTGCTACTTTTGGTGGATAAAAATAATTTAAACGTCACTCTAACGTTTCAAGGAATGAACAAAGAAAAAGGATTTCTTGGGCATTTATCAATATGATCATGGAGAGATTTGGAGTGACGTATAGAGTTGCTAACTAAATGCTACTGAACTCGTATCTTATACGAGTAAGTAAAACTCTCAAGGATAATGTATAGAGTTGCAAACTAAATGGTATTGACTTCATATCTCATATGAATAAGAAAAACTTAACACATAAGCGAAGCAGTGACATTCTCATCTACCTGGTATCTTCGCTTGTTTTGAGATACAGCATGTCGTGCCTTAACTTGCACAGCCTTCACAGCATTCAAAGATGTGTCAATTAGCCCTTTAGTAATTGATTCAAGTACACCTGATTGTGTGGTTGGTGAGTTGCCTCCAGCGCGATCATTTGCCGCAGAAGTTTTTGAAGTGAATGACAAACCAAGTCCACTTGCAAAACGTGAGAAGGAAGATGTCCCAGCATCTCCAACTGTTGACCCCTGCTGCCCAGGTGCTACAGGCAGTGGAAAGTTTAAGGTTTTTGCCCAAGATGATATGGTTGATGCAGGTGTCTTAGATGTGTTCTGAGCAGAATTACTAGTCTGGAAAGCAATTGGCTTGGGAGCTTCTGCATCAGAAGGTTTAGCGGAGAGTTGTGGAGATGAACTAGTGGATTCAGATTCCATTCTGGAACCAAACAGAAAAAAAAGAAAAGATAATCAGCCTTGAGAAGAACATCAACAAAGAATCAAATGGGTAAATAGGTGTCATCATATGGCACAGTGGAAATGGAACAATGAGCTCTAGTCATGAATCAATGCTAAGCTTAACCTAAAAAGTCTATTCATGCCGAGGTAAATAACAAACTGTAAACATATAACAGCAAGCTAAGTTTTAAAATTCAATATTAAATATTTGTTCCTCTCATTATTTGGATGTACATACTGATTTAAGCAAATTCAGAACAAAGAATCATTAGTCAACTTCTTTTCATCCAATAACTTTAGTTGTCCATTCACTCTGTTCAATGATACCAAAACCTGTTCGAGGCTAATTTTTACACTAAAGAGTCCATCAGAAATCGAGATCAGGAAAACCAAAAGCACTTAAGTAGCAGAAAACATTGCAATATCTTAACCTCCACTGCATTACTTTCAAAAAACAAAAAAGCAATGCTAACCATGATTCCTTTACACATACATGAGCTAAAAAGGTTAATAACAGTGACTATACTAATAATAATGCCTCAATCCTGCAATTGCGACAGCCCTATAAGCAAAATAAAAAGGCCTAAAAGGTCAATATGGAGATTGGAGGCTAACAGTTGAACTGCCAGTGAATTACGATAGGCACCTCGCTATTGAAAAATAAACATGGATCCGAGCTTTACGAAATGAAAATGAAATCCAGAATTGTGCATTGTGAATTCAGAAGAATCACAGTGTGTATTGTCAAGTATAAATAGAAGGAAATATAATTGAACCGGAAAATTCGGATCACTCACGGTCGGTCAAGGAGAGTGGAAATTGAACAGAAGATGGTGCAAGCTCTATTTCCGTTTTCGAATTTCAAATGAATGCCAGAACTCAGCCAGAGGTTTCTACATTCAAGGCGGTGCAACGGTGGTGACTGGCTGCCGGCGACTTGTGCTGTTAGTTTGGACAAATTTATCCAGATCGCGGATCGTAGTTGTTATCGAAGCTCAATTAAAATATATATTTTTGATAAATGAGTTTCAGAGTTTCTTTTTTGTTAGATCTTCTTCTGGTTATTAAATGACTCTTCCTCCAATTTCCTCATCCTTTTACTTTTTGCCTTCAAATTATATCTGAATTTTTTTTACACAGTCAATTTTCATTATAAATTTATCACGAATGACATTAATCAACGTGCAATTAAATTATAGTAACTTCTCTATTTTTCTTTTATTAAAAATATTGATGTGTAAAAACATCATTCAAGACTTCAAATAAAAATGCCTACATAAAATTTATGAACAGTGTTTTATACCAATATCATATACTTTCAAGGAAAAAGGGTAAAAAATGCCCTTAAACTAGGTGAAAGGAACAAAAATGTCTTCCGTTTATAGTTTGGCTCAAAAATGCCCTTGTCGTCAATACTTTGATTCAAAAATGTCATTGCAGTCAATACTTTGATCCAAAAATGCCCCTATAGTTACTAAATGGGTCAAAAATATCCTTTTTCGAATAAGTATATTATTTTTTCTTTTTAAACACATTTTCTTCTTAATTAAATTAGTATATAAGAACCATGCTCTTGTTTTCTTTCTTTTAAAATCACTTTAAAAAATAAAAATGTAGGAAATATTTTTTTTTCTTGTTAATCTCATCTTATCAATTAAAATAGAATAACTTCATGAACCCTTTCGACAGATAATATATGTCATATATATAAGATCATAGTA
>JAJOOO010081117.1:0-20397 GCA_029582685.1 Solanum piurae
ATATATGTTAAGATATTACTATGAAAACTATTAGAAATCAACTATTAATAAACTTATGCTTATATGATTAATAGATAGGAATAACAATAAAAAAAAAACTAAAAAACAACTTACTGGCAGTGATATGCAAGGAAGCAACAAGCTAAAAGCAAGAAAGCAGAGCAAACTGCAAAAGTAAAAAAGTTGACTAGCGCCGCTAGTTCTAGTTCTGCTAGTTTTTTTTTTCTCATGAAAGTGCAAGTAATATGTGATATTTATAGTTATAATGTAAAACCTAATGCCTAAAATTTAGTGAAATAGGATGGCAGTAATTTGATATAGGCCTAAATATTACGGTAATACTGAATTACTAGTACCTATATTGTAAACCTAAATATTATGTGTAATTATTAATCTATCTATATATATATATATATATAATTCGGTTTTTTTCGGTTTTTCGGTTTTCATTTTTCTAAATCCGAAACCAAACCAAAAAACCAAACAAAGTAACTTATAAATCCAAAACCAAACCAAAAATTCAAAAACCAATCCAAATTACAGTTCGGTTTGATTTGGTTTGGTTTTTCGGTTTAATCCAAATAGTGCACACCCCTACTAAATCTATCCAAATAAAGCCCTAAATGAGTCTAAATCGTGGACTCATTAGCTCCATATGCAGATCAACCAAAATTTTCTTTAGCCACAATGCTTGATTTACTACTGCTGCAGTTGCTACAAACTCAGCCTTCGCCAGTAGATTGAGCCACAATATCTTGTTTCTTACAACTCCGTGAGGAAATTCCAGAACCAAGACTAAAACAATACCCTGTATTACTCTTTGCATCATCCTCGGAACCGCCCCAATCACTGTCGAAGTACCCACAAAGCTTCACTCTTCTAAAACTTGACTCCATAGGTGATGGTTCCTTTGATGTATCACACAATTCTTTTGGATGCTTGCAAATGTACTTCACTCACACAATCCATGAACCTTCATAAAACACTTACAACATACAATATATCGGGTCTTGTTGTTGTAAGACAAAAAACAACCAATGAAACTTCTGAAGTACGTCACCTCCACTTTTTCGGCTTCATCTTCTTTACTTAGTTTCCCTTTTTGGTTCATGGGAGTACTGATCTCTTTGATATTTTCCATTTTGAATTTCTTGAGAATTTCCTTTGAATACTTTTTCTGGCAAATGAAAAACTCATCTTTTCCTTGTGTAATTCCATTCCAAGGAAATATGTTATAAGACCAATATCAGACATTTCGAAAGCTTGCGTCTTATCTTGCTTGAGCTCATCAATTAGCCTTTCATTGTTCCGTTAATCAAAAGGTTATCCACATAAAGAGAAACAACAAGAATGTCACTGCTGTTGCGTTTAACATATGATGTGAACTCTAAAAGACTCTTTTGAATATCAGGGTCGAGCAAATAAAGAATTGGATTGAAGCTGGTTGTCTGAAAAAATTAAAAATACTCTTTACTTATAATTTTGTTAATAAATTAGTCTATGAATTTTATTTACTTATAATTTTTTATAATTAATTTTTAATTTTTTTAAAATAAATTATAAGTATTAGTTCATTTGAATTTAAAATTTGATTACCTTTTATAAAATTTAAGCATGTGGTAAATTCTTCAATTGAATACCTAAAAGAAATTGCTTATTGAGACATTAAACAAGCTTTTATTGTATTGTTAAATAATAATAATAATAATAATAATAATAATAATAATAATAATAATAATAATAATAATATAAAATGTATCCCATTAGAAGAGAAGAATATATTTTGATGAAAATATGAATAGTTGAGTGATATTGTGGTCCTAAAAGAAACAAAAGCGATATTATAGAGCAAATTCCCAAACATGAATGACTATTTAAGGAATTTACTCTTCCTTCTTCTTCCATGATCAATCAGCCATTTACGTTTCAAAGCTTGATTTAAAATTTTGACGTAACGTGAATAGTTTTGAGCAAATTATTTATCAAAAGACTCGAAACATTGAGAGGATTTTATATCTATAATTTGCGTCTGTGTAGAAGAGATTTTGAGTTGGTCGGAATTGAATAGTCGGTGTAGACGTCATGTATAGTAAGTGAATACTTCATTTTGTAGTTAAACTATGTTTAATTTTTTGAGTGTATCATAATGTATAGTCCGTTTATATTTTCTATGACTTTTAGTTATTTTTAGGTAAATAAAAATACAACTTTATTTATTGCATATATTTGAAACTATCCCATAATATAATATGTTGAAAGACCTTTGAATATCCAAGTTTAGATAGAGATGACAAAACCTTAAGTTGTAGGCTTGTAGCAATTAAGAGTCTTTATTAAAATTAATGGTGATTTATTGTTAAAATTGCTTATTTAGTTTGTGTTCTCACTTACCGTGGTAATACTCCCTCGGTTCCTAATTAATTGTCCACTTTTGAATTGACATATCTATTAAGAAAACAATGATTGACATAATGAGTTTTACCATTTTATCCCTATTAATTATGAAGTGGATGAATTAAAAATTTAATATTTTCAAGAAGTTCTACCTTTTTCAAAATTAATTAATTTTTTTTCTTTCTTGGTTTGTCAAAATGGACAAGTAAAAAAGGAAAATTGGACAAGTAATTAGGGACGGAGGTTGTAGACCCTCGCATGTAGCAGTTAAGAAACTTGATGGAAATTAAATGTTATAAATTGCTTATTACGTTTGTATTCTCATTGACCATGGTAATTTTGATTTGTTATTTTTTGGAAGGTAATTAAAATTTGATTTAGAGTAAGGGTAAAATGGTAATGAAATATTAAAACTTAACGTTGATGTTTTATGTTGGACAGCTTACTTAAAATATGGAACGTGAACAAATGCAGTGGTGTGGTTGGTGTATTTAACTGCCAAGGTGCTGGGTGGTGCAAGGCGACAAAGAAGACACGTATTCATGATGCATCCCCAGGCACACTTACAACTTCAGTCCAAGCAACTGATGTTGAGACCATTGATTGGAATGGGGATTCTATAGCCTATTGCTTTACATCAGGTAAATTAATTCCTTAACATTGCCTATGACTGGTGTTAGGATTAGCAATTTATGACTGGTGTTAGAATTAGCAATTAACCCTTCATTAATTATATAGGGAAAGTGGTTTTCCTACCCAGAGGTGCTTCACTGCCTGTAACACTTGCAGTTCTTGAATATGAAGTATTCCACTTTTCTCCTGTCAAGGTAACACCTTTTTGTTAACTTGCTTCTTTTAACACTTTTTAAAAAAAAATAACTAGACATTTTTTATTATAAGTGTAGGAAGTTGTGAGAAACATATGTTTTGCTCCAATTGGGCTGATGGATATGATCAACAGTGGTGGTGCCATTGATCAGTATGAAGTACATTCTGATGATACAAGCCAATCTCCAACTGCAACAGTCTCACTCAAGGTCAGGGGATGTGGCCACTTTGGCGTTTACATTTCCCAAATACCCCTCAAATGTTCAGTAGATGGTGCAGAAACCGTCTATAACTACAACAAAGAATATGGACTGCTGACTATGAATATCCCAGTTCCACAACAAGAGATGTACAAATGGAATATTGAAATTCAGGTCTAAGTAGACAGAAGAATCTATTGCAAGTGGCTGGCTGAAAGCTTTGTACGGTGCAGGATTTAGAATGAGTCCTGGGATTGAGTGAGTCTCCTCATCAACATTCTAACGTCTCTGTAATAAAGCTATCTAGATAGTGTTGACTGTTGAATGTGAATATGGTGTTTTCAACCTTCTCCATCTTATATATATCCTACTATACTCTTTCATCTGTCATTTCTATAGAAATCTCACGTTAAGATTAGAGAGAAATCAAGGATTCTATTGATGAGTCCTGGGATTGAGTGAGTCTCCGCATCTACATTCTAGCGTCTCTGTAATAAAGCTATTTAGATAGTGTTGACTGTTGAATGTGAATACGGCGTTTTCGACGTTCTCCATCTTATATATATATAGTGAAGTTCTCCATCTTATATATATCCTACTATACTCTTTCATCTGTCATTTATGTGGAAATCTCACGTTAAGATTAGAGAGAAATCAAGGATTCTATTGATGATTAAAACTGTCAAGTACATGCTCCTTATATAGGAGGAGAGCCCTACTATAATATAAATATATAATTTACATGAGTATAGGTTTACTACTACTACTACAACAATTATAATAACTTATCTTAGTCTTCTTCAGCTAGTAAAAGACACAACAGTCTAGTCGACAAGTAATATTTAGTAGTTCAGTTCTAGTGTGACTCTAAACTCTTTAACAATTAAAAGTTGTACACGTTCAACCTGCTGCATACCATCAACTTCCTTCATCTTCAACAATTTCCTAACAATGAATCTTTTGAATCGTCTATCATCTTCTGTCATGTCTTTTGGAACTTTTTGTATCTTTTTGGATAGTTATCAATTGTATTATTATTGAGTGAGGGGTAAAAATACGAAAATATTTTGATTTTTTTGAGTTCCATATCTGAATTATGGGTGTGAGAGTTTCTTAATTAACTATCATCAAATATTTATTAAAACATGATTTGGGCTAATTTTACGTTCATTTTGTCACTTTTTTCTTCATGTTTTACTTTGTTTCGAGGAAAATAATTGTTTAATTACTATACATTTTATGCGTAATAGTAATTTTCTTGATATTTAGCTAATAAATGTGATTAGATGTATTTCATGTAAAAATGTGGAGAAAAACACCCAAAAAGAGCTAAAAGTTGCAAAGTTGAAACTTACAATCGAAGTTGGGAAGAAATTCAGATGGAGCACCTTAGGGCTATGACTAGCGCTATGATGAGTGGTAGATTTACACTCATTAGAGGCATTTTTTAGTTCAACAATTAGTGTCCTTAATGCCTAATTATGTCCTATTCTGATGATATTTTGATGATTTGTAGCTATGAAGGCTAAGGGACAAGGCAATGATGAATACTTGAAAAAATGACCAAAAACAGGGAAAGAAGTGTAAACTCCAGTCACCTAACCAGAAGGGTGGATCGCCCATATTACCTGACCTCGCCTAAAGTGACAATGCTTACAATTAAAGATATTCGAGACTCGGAGAACTAATGGGCAAAATAGTGACTCATCGAAAGAGATGGGCGAACTAAATGAACATCGTCGAAGGTGACAAGTCTTGGATGAAATATGAAGGTTTAAAAGACGAATATAGGTGGTACTCGACGATCCGCTGAATGTGAAAGGCAGACTCAAATGAGCTCACTGAATGAGACTCAAACACGTGAAGCCTGAAGCAAGAGAAAGACGAGCTAAGGAGAAGACAACGATCCGCCAGATCGTCTTGGCGAGCCCGACTAACGTCGCCGAATGGGTGGCCTAATTTTGGAAAACTATAAATATCCCAAAGGAGAGAGAAAATGTATCAGATTTCAGAATAGAATTGCAGTTCCTATCTTTGTATGAGTTTTAAAGAAATTAACTTTTGAACTCTTAGGGGGAATATTCTTAGTTTGGGGTTTTAAGTTTTGCTCTTGGATTTGACAATTTGAAGTTGAAATCAAAGTGAGTGTTGATTATAATTGTTTAATTTCATCACATCCATGACTGCTCTCATGATAGGTATAATTTATTTACTTTTTGTGATGTGTGGCCAAAACCCCAATTCTGGGGGTGCAATTATGGGGTTGGGTGTTGATTTAATGTACTGGGTATAATGTTTTGCTTCGTTTTACTGCTGTTCATTCATGGATTTGGACTAATTAGCATGAAGTTATATTATGGGTTAAAATTTCAAACTTAATTCTAGTTTAGATCTTTGGTTGATGCTCGAAAGAGATCGATTTGAGTGAGTAATTAGTCTAATGCATGCAATTTAGGTTTGATGTCTATGATTTGCTTGAAAGAGAAATTATGGGTCGGATCTATTTGCCCAAATCTTCTTGAAAGAGAGATTTCGTAAGGTAATGGGTATGTTTGGAATTTACATAGATGAGACCGAAAGGAGATTCTATGAATTGGTACTATGAAATCGAAAGAAGATTAGTTACATTGAAGATGACCCAGCATATCCATGATTGTTGCACTAATGAGCAACACAATTACCCCTATGTTACATCAATTCTAATCCATGCACCCCTAGATTGTTTCCTAATTGTTTGAAGTTCTGAAGTTTTAGTTCAATTGTGAATCTTGATATCAAAACCCCATTTTGATAATTTGGTGGAATCATCCACCTGTTGTTCTTAACTGCTTCAAATGATTTGATTTACTATCATGCCTCAATTCCCATCAAGACAGAGAGGAACCCGATGCCCTAAAGGTTCGAGAGAACCAAAATATAACATGTGCTTATTAAGCATATAACTATGACAATTTAAAGTTGTGACAAGTTCATATAGGATGCGGCGATCGAACCAACATAAGTAGACCCAAAACTTATATACAAGACTTGGCCGTTGAGGCCACAACTTGTTAAGAGGCAAGATGCAACTGAACTATATACATTAGTCTACAAAGTGTCTAAAAGATAGAAAACCTTAGTTTAGGGTGCGACAAGTCCCCTCCTTACCCTTAACTACCATACAATAACAAAATAGGTGCCAAAGACTCGGTAAGCCCCAGATCAACCTAGAGCTTTACCAATAGCAGCCGAGTACCTTTGCTCCTACTAAAGAGCTCTACTAGCTGGAGTACCTGTGTATGTAGCATGAAATACAGTGTCCCCCGCGAGGGACGTCAGTACGAAAAATGTACTGAATATGTAAGGCAATAACATATGTAAATCAAGGGCTCAAATGAAATCAAGTACCAATATATTAGTGCATAGATCATAACAGAAGACCACCTTTGTGTATTCTTGTGGGATCATGTATGTTACATTCTTTTCTTTACTTTTCTGTGCGTTATGATCTTTCTAAGGCATGTGATACAAATGACCAGCTGATCGGTGGTAGAAGAGGATGACCCATGCAAGGCATCTTAACCCTTGGGATGCTGTCCTCATAATTACACAAACTGGGATCGGCCCATGCTAGACTTTCGCCCTTGAGCTGCCACCCTTCTATACCAATTGAGATTGACCCATGCTAGGCATTTGCTCTTGGGCTGCCACCCATAAATATATACAAATTGCTTCACTTAGTTTGTTTAATCTTTGAGATTTTTGTTTTGGTGGTCATAATCATTTCTGAGATTTGGAACTACAGACCAGTAGTAGAAGACATGAGAATAATAACTTCAAGGCAGTAACAATGACATAAGGAGCTATGTAACATCAATGTATTACTTATGAGCTTAAATGACATAATTAACTTCAATTGACTTCGAGAATAATTCACCAAGCCTGTGTTTACAGATACCATTTCTATACTAGCACATAGGAGGAGGATAATTACATAAATGTAGAGTAATTAACATATAATGACGTAATTCGACACACTAAGGTGAGGAGAGAATATTGTTATCCATATTGGAGATTGTACACTGCCACTATGTTTCCTTTACTAGGAATAAAACTTAGGAAATTCACTTCGTTGTTATTAATCGCAAATACCAGATTTCAGGCCAACGAATATGGAATCGAATAGCCTTACATACCTTGCTATACAATTCAAAAATTATGACTTAAGCTCCTTCTTTTAAAATTACTAATCTATAATAAAATAAGTTGTCTAGCCGGCACAGATGGTTGCTTCAGTTGTGGTAAGAGTGGTCATAAGATGAGGGATTGCCCAATGCTTACAGTTAGGGAAGAGAGGGAAAGCAAGCTCATCCTAGTGGTTTGGTTTCCAATGCTCCCAAGGAAAACTGATTCTATGCACTTCAGACTTGTGGTGAACAAGAGGGTTCTCCCAATGTGGTTACCGGTATGTTAAATGTTTTCCAACTTGATGTTTATGATTTACTCAACCCGGTGCTACCTTGTCTTTTGTGACTCCATATGTGGCTATGAGGTTTGATGTTCTTCCGGATGTGTTGTTAGATCCTTTTTTTGTCTCTACTCCTATTGGTGATTCTATTTTGGCTAATAGGGTCTATAGGAAATGCCCCATTTCCTTATCCCATAGAGTTACTCTTGTTGATTTGGTAGAGATTGATATGCTAAATTTTGATTTTATCCTTGGTATGAATTGGTTGCACTCTTGTTATGCTTCTATTGATTGTAGAACCCGTATAGTCAAGTTTCAGTTCCCGAATAAGCCTATCCTAGAGTAGAGAGGGGGGAATTCTATTCCTAAGGGCCAGTTTGTTTCCTTTCTGAAAGCTAGAAAGATGATTTCTAAGAGTTGCATTTACCATCTAGTTAGGGTGAGGGATTTGGATTCCGAAAACCCTACTCTTGAGTCAGTCCCCATTGTTAATGAGTTTATGGAAGTGTTCCCAGATGATTTACCCGGTATTCCTCCTGAAAGGGAAATAAACTTCGGTATTGACCTTCTCCCAGATTTGCAACCTATTTCAATTCCTCCATCGTATGGCTCCGATAGAACTAAAGGATTTAAAAGAACCATTGAGAGACTTTTTCGATAAGGGCTTCATCCTACCAAGTTTATCCCCATGGGGTGCTCCAATTTTATTTGTTAGAAAGAAGGATGGTTGTCACGCCCCGAACCTATGCCCTGGGTAGGAATGGCACTCGAGAACCATTGCTGGCCCAAGCGAACCCCTAACCTGGCTTACTTACTCAGCGGAAAACTTAAACTCAACAAAAATAAGTTTATATACTAAACTAGAATGTTATAAAAGAACATTCAACTGGCCATTAAGGCAAAATCAAGTCTCAACATGGAATAATGACAATGAAAAGACTAAATAACTAACATCTGACTGTCTATGAAGCCTCTAAAACAACTGAGATGGATGTGGGGACAGGACCCCCGATCATCCTAACAAATGAAATACTGAAAAGAACTAAAAGCAATAAAGGAGTCCTCCGGAATGCAAGGAGGCTCACCACTGACTCTGAAGTGCTCAACTGGATCAACGGTGCGCTAGATGCCGATCCTAGTTACATGTATCTCCATCATAAGATGATGCAGGCCAACTGGCATCAGTACATTGAATGTACGAGTATGCGAGTTGGAATGCTAAAACAACATAGGCTTGAGAAGGATCTAAAAGAAACTGAAGAACTTACCTGGCTCAACTCAACTCAACATGACTGAACTCATTTCAATATAAAGCAATTTAAAACAAGTGCAATATAAAGAAACAAACTATTTAAAAACATGTTGTCAACTCTGTGTGTATGCAACGATACAACATAACTCTGAAATGTATGTAAAAATACAAATAACTATGTATATAAGAATACAATAACTTCTGTGGGAGTTTCTCTAACCGATCTCTAACCGAAAACCATCATGTAAGAGCTATTCTACATGGTTTATGGGGGCTGTGAGTTGTCTGAACTCTCCCCCATATCGGTGCTCAATACTACTCCCAAAAATATAATAATATTAGCTCTTATGTTTAAAAACATACTTCTTCTGTGATTTGAGATTAGTGCTCAAAAACTTAGCTCAAAGGCTATCTTGGAAATCAAAGTTTCCCTTCTTGCTTCATTTAGAAAGCGATTACTCTTTTCTAAAAACTAGCCCGAAGGCTCTTTGGAAATCTAAGTTTCCATTCTTACTTAAATGTGAAAATATTTTAAATCTCTTTGGGAATACTTAGTCCCCATATAATTTTGAAGAAATGAACTTCAACTTTACTCTTTACTGAACTCAAAACTTAAGTCTTAAAACAAGGTTAAAACGTTTGCGAAAGACTTTTGGAAAACTTTATGAATTTCTCTTAACTTGACTCTTGACTTCTCTTGACTTTGATCTTAACTGCTCTTGACTTGAGTCTTAACTGGTCCTTGAATTGAATTATGGATTCAAGGATTGTGATTTCTGATTGGAAAGATCTCATGATGTTTAGGAATGATTTTAGATAGCTAAACATGAGCAAATGACCGAAAGTCAAAATCTGAGGGTGGGTCCGCGACGCGGAGAAGTTTTTAAAATTTAGTTTTGAAAATGACTTTTGAGGTAGAACGCTCCGTGACAGCTCCGCGACGCAAAACAAAAATTCCCAATTCTGGGAACCAGCTCCGCACCGCGTCACCATCTCCCTATTTCGTTCGATGAAATTTCTTCTTCATTTTTCAGCTCTAAACCCTCTAAACTCCATGGGTTCTTTTCCCAAACACTTAGAATCGATTATTTGGTCAAAGTACATCAGATTCTACTCAAAACACTACTACAAACATGAATCAACCTCAAGAAATTCCAATTCACAAAGCCCACAAGAATTCAAATGAAAATTTATCAAGAACTCAAGGATTTACTTCAAATCTAAATAACTTCGCCGAAATTGAATCATGATTGGCGTGTGGGTGAACTAACCCAATGCTATGTGATCTCACATACCTTGTAGGGATCACCCCCGATGAAATCCACAAGCTAATCTTAATGAATCTTGAACGTTCTTGCTTCCTCTTCTCCTTTCTCTTTTCTCCAAGCCCTAGCGTGAAATTCACTTTTCTAAAACTGACTAAAATCTGACTTTACCAAATTAAACTCCTAAAAACAAATTAATTAAATTGGGTAAGGAAAAGATCAAACTATCCTTCTAAAATCCGGATTGGACTTTCCTTATTCGAACAACCCAACTTCCGAAGGGCATAACTTACTCATACGAACTTAGAATCACGCACTTGGTGGCGTTGGAAAGATCATTCCAAGGTTTTTCCAACCATATCTGCAAATCACACCTAACTCATCCTGATCTAGGAATTATGGCCGTTTGAATTTAACCAAAAACTCACTTTAACAACACCTTTACCAAATTTCCAGATTTTTAAATTCTTCCCAAAAATAACTATTTCCAGATTTTAAACTTCCTTCTAGTTCTGTCTAGTTGCGAGATGTTACAATATCTCCCCCTTGGGAACATTCGTCCTTGAATGAGATTACTCTTACTAGGCTTAGGGTGTAACATCAAATTCAAACACCTAACAAGCAAATGCAAAAAACAACATGCTCACTCATAAATTAAAGAGCACTAAGAAGAAAATTAGTACCTTGATCTGCACTTTCGTCGGATTCAAAGAGATGTGGATATCTCTTCTTCATATCCTTCTTTGCTTCCCAAGTAGCTTCCTCAACAAATTGGTTCCTCCAAAGGACTTTGACTGATGCTACCACCTTTGTTCTCAACTTGCGAACTTGACGATCTAGAATCTGAACAGAAATCTCCTCATAAGATAAGTTATCCTTTATCCCAATATTTTCAGTTGGTATGATCAATGAAGGATCACCCATGCACTTTTTCAAGATGGAGACGTGAAATACCGGATGAACCGCTTCTAACTCTTGTGGTAGCTCCAACTCATAAGCTACTTTGCCAATCCTCTTGGCTATTCTATAAGGTCCAATATATCGAGGACTAAACTTCCCCTACTTACCAAACCTCATAACCCCCTTCATGGGTGAAACTTTGAGATATACCCAATCATCTACTTCGAACTGTAACTCCCTTCTCCTAATATCAGTGTAGGATTTCTGACGACTCTGTGCCATTTTCAACCTCTCTTGAATCACTTTCACCTTTTCCATAGCTTGGTGAACTAAATCTGGTCCTATCAACCCAGCTTCACCAACTTCAAACCATCTAATAGGAGATTTGCATCTTGTCCCATAGAGAGCTTCATAAGGATCCAATTGGATGCTAGAGTGGTAACTGTTGTTGTAAGCAAACTCAATGAGAGGTAGGTGATCATCCCAATTCCCTTTGAAATCAATCACACAAGCCCTCAACATATCTTTTAAATTCTGAATAGTGCACGATGCTTTCCCATCAGTCTGAGGATGAAAGGCAGTACTTAAGTTCACCTTTGAACCCAAGCTTTTTTGGAATGACTTCCAAAATTGTGTAGTAAATTGTGCAGCCCTATCTGATATAATCAAAACAGGGACTCCATGAAGTCTTACCTCCTCCTAAATATATAACCTGGCATAATCCTTTGTTGAATGTGTAGTCTTTATTGGCAAAAAGTGGGATGATTTTGTCATTCTGTCGACAATCACCCAAATAGAATCATGCTGTCTGCGAGACCTTGGTAAACTATGATGAAGTCCATATTGATCATCTCCCACTTCCATTCCGAAAGTTCTATATTCTGAGCCAAACCACCAGGCCTTTGGTGCTCTACTTTCACTTGTTGGCAATTTGGACACTTAACGACAAATTCTGCAATGCCCTTCTTCATGCTATTCCACCAATAAACCTCTCTCAAGTCACGATACATCTTCGTGGAACCCAGGTTGAATGGAATATCTGGAGCTATGAGCTTCCTCCATGATCCTCTCTTGGAGTCCATCCACCATAGGTACACACAATCTACCTTGATATCTCAATACACCATCTCCCCCTTGTTCAAAAGCTAATACTTTTTGCTTATGAACATTTGCCTTCAATTCAAGAAAAATGGGATCTTGGTCTTGCTTTTCTTTCACTTCTGACACTAATGAAAATTCAACCCCATTCAATACCACTACTCCTCCTTCTGTGGAATCCATTAGTCGGACTCCTAAGCGTGCAAGTCTATGCACATCTTTCGCTAACTCTCTATTTTCTTCCTCAACATGGGAAGTAATACTCGTGTCATAATCCTTGAGTAATTCTAACCACCTCCTTATTCTGAGATTAAGCTCTTTCTGAGTGAACACATATTGAAGACTCTTGTGATCAGTGAATACATCAACATGAACACCATACAAGTAATTCCACCATATCTTCAAAGCGAATACTACAACAACCAACTCTAAGTCATGGGTTGGGTAGTGCTTCTCATGAACTTTCAATTGTCTGGAGGCATACGCTATAACTTTGCCGTTCTGCATTAAGACACAACCCAAACCAACTCTAGATGCATCACAGTACACCACAAAACCTTGAGTACCTTTTGGTAAGGTTAAAACTGGGGCAGTAGTCAACCTCTTTTTCAATTCCTAAAAGCTTTTCTCACCAGCTTCAGACCATTGAAATTTCACTGTCTTCTGAGTTAACTTGGTCAAAGGGGATGAAATAGACGAGAACCCCTCTACAAACCTTCTATAATAGCCAGCCAAACCCAAGAAACTCCGAATATCAGTTGGAGATGTGGGTCTAAGCCATTTCTGCACTACCTCAATTTTCTGAGTATCAACTTTAATTCCCTCTCTAGACATAATGTGGCCTAAGAATGCCACAGATTCAAGACAAAATTCACACTTAGAGAATTTAGCATATAACTCCTTATTTTGAAGAACTATTCTGAGATGACTAGCATGATCTTCTTCATTCCTTGAATAGATTAGTATGTCATCAATGAAGACGATAACAAACATATCTAAATAAGGCTTGAATACTCTATTCATAAGGTCCATGAACGCTGCAGGCGCATTGGTTAGACCAAACGACATGACCATAAACTCATAATAACCATAACGAGTCCTAAAATATGTCTTTGGAATATCACATTCCCTTACTCTCAAGTGATGGTAACCTGATATGAGGTCGATTTTCGAGAAACAAGAAGCACCCTGAAGCTGATCGAAAAGATCATCAAACCTTGGAAGAGGAAACTTGTTCTTGATGGTAACCTTGTTCAACTGACGATAATCTATACACATCCTAAGGGAACCATCTTTCTTTCTCACAAATAAGACTGGAGCACCCCAAGGTGAGACACTTAGTCGAATAAAGCCCTTATCTAATAGATCCTTTAATTGCTCTTTTAACTCTTTCAACTCTGCTGGTGCCATTCTATATGGCGGAATAGATATCGAACGAGTATTTGGAAGAAGATCTATACCAAAGTATATCTCTCTCTTAGGAGGGACTCCGGGAAGATCATCTGGAAAGACTTTTGGAAACTCATTTAGAAAGCGATTATTCTTTTCTGAAAACTAGCCCGAAGGCTCTTTGGAAATCTAAGTTTCAATTCTTACTTAAATGTGAAAATATTTTAAATCTCTTTGGGAATACTTAGTCCCCCTATACTTTTTAAGAAATGAATTTCAACTTTACTCTTTACTGAACTCAAAACTTAAGTCTTAAAACAAGGTTAAAACGTTTGCAAAAGGCTTTTGGAAAACTTTATGAACTTCTCTTAACTTGACTCTTGACTTTGATCTTAACTGCTCTTGAGTTGAGTCTTAACTGGTCCTTGAATTGAATTATGGATACAAGGATTGTGATTGGAAAGATCTCATGATGTTTAGGAATGATTTTAGACAGCTAAACATGAGCAAATGTCCGAAAGTCAAAATCTGAGGGTGGGTCCGCGATGCGGAGAAGTTTTAAAAATTTAGTTTCAAAAATGACTTTTGAGGCAAAACACTCCGTGACAGCTCCGCGATGTGAAACAAAAATTCCCAATTCTGGGAACCAGCTCCGCGATGCACCACCACCTCCCAATTTCGTTCGATGAAATTTCTTCTTTGTTTTTCATCTCTAAACCCTCTAAACTCTATGGGTTCTTTTACCAAACACTTAGAATTGATTATTTTTTCAAAGTATATAAGATTCTGCTCAAAACACTACTACAAACATGAATCAACCTTAATAAACTCCAATCCACAAAGCCCACAAGAATTTAAATGAAAATTTATCAAGAACTCAAGGATTTACTTCAAATCTAAATAACTTCGCTAAAATTGAATCAGGATTGGAGCATGGGTGAACTAACCCAACGCTATGTGATTTCACATACCTTGTAGGGATCACCCCCGATGAAATCCACAAGCTAATCTCAATGAATCTTGAATGAATCTTGAACGTTCTTGCTTCCCCTTCTCCTTTCTCTTTTCTCCAAGCCCTAGCGTGAAATTCACTTTTCTAAAACTGACTAAAATCTGACTTTACCCAATTAAACTCCTAAAAACAAATTAATTAAGTTGGGTAAGGAAAAGACCAAGCTACCCTTCTAAAATCCGGATTGGACTTTCCTTATTCGAACAACCCAACCTCCGAAGGACATAACTTTCTCATACGAACTCGGAATCACGCAAACTTGGTGGCGTTGGAAAGATCATTCTAAGGGATTTCCAACCATATCTGGAATCACACCTAACTCATCCTGAGCTAGGAATTATTGTCGTTTGAAGTTTACCAAAAACTCACTTTAACACCTTTACCAAATTTCCAGATTTTTAAATTTTTCCCAAAAATAACTATTTCCAGTTTTTAAACTTCCTGCTAGTTCTGTCTAGTTGGGAGATGTTACAATGGTTCTCTTCGTATGTGCATTGACTATCACCAATTAAACAAGGTGGCCATGAAGAATAATTATCCTCTTACAAGGATATATGATTTGTTTGACCAACTTCAGGAGGCAAGTTACTTATGTAAGATTCATCTTCGGTTGTGTTATCACTAATTTAAGGTGAAAGAAGATGATATTCCGAAGATGACTTTTCAAACTCGGTATGGTCATTATGAGTTTTTGGTAATATCGTTTGAGTTGACTAATGCTCTGGCAACATTTATGGATTTGATGAATAGGGTGTTTAGACAATACCTAGACACGTTTGTGATTGTGTTCATCGATAATATATTGATTTACTCATGGAGTGAGGATGAACATACTGATCATTTGAGGATCATGTTGCAAATTTCTATGGACCATCAACTTTTTGCAAAGTTTAGGAAATGTGAATTTGGTTAAGGTCTGTGGCTTTTCTAGGTCACATTGTTTCAAGTAAGGGTATAGAGGTAGATCGTATTAAGACGGATGCGGTCAAGAGTTGGCCAAGACCTCTATCTCCTTAGGATATTAGAAGTTTCTTTGGTTTGGCTGTTTACTATAGAAGGTTTGTCTAGGGGTTTTCTTAGATTGCCTCTACATTGATAACATTGACTCAAAAGAAAGCTAAGTTTATATGGCCCGAAGCTTGTGAGATGAGTTTTCAAGAGTTAAAGGATAGACTTACTTCCGCTCCGGTGTTGAATTTACCTGAAGGGACAAATGGTTTTGTGGTTTATTGTGATGCCTCTGGAATTGGGTTAGGATGTGTGCTTATGAAAAATAGGGAATTTATTGCCTACGCTTCAAGGAAACTTAAGATTCATGAGAAGAATTATCCTACCCATGACCTTGAATTAGTTGCGGTTGTATTTGCCTTAAAGATTTGGAAGCATTATTTGTATGGTATTCATGTTGATGTTTTTACCAACCATAAGAGTTTACAATTTTTTTTTAACAAAAAGGATCTAAATCTTTGCCAAAGAAGGTCTCACGCCTCGAGCCTACACCCTGGATGGGACTGGCACTCAAGAACCATTGCTGGCCCCAAGCGAACCCTTGGCCTGGTTTACTTACTCAGCGGAAGACTTAAACATAAGAAAGTATAACTCATGCATAACTTAAGAAATAATAGTTTAGCCAAAATAGAAACTCAGTCTTTAAATAACATGAATGATAATGTAAAGACAACTGAACATTAACTGTCTATGAAGCCTCTAAAACAAGGAGGGATGTCGGGACAAGACCCCCGATCATCCTAATAATAAAATACTGAAAACAAAGTAAAAGGAGTCCTCCAGAATGTAAGAAGGCTCACCAACAGACTCCGAGTGCTCAACTGGATCAACGAGGCGCTGCGTGCTAATCTTGGTTACCTGCGTCTGCATCATAATACGATGCAGGCCAACTGGCATCAATACATTGAATGTACGAGTATGCGAGTTGGAATGCTAAACACAACATAGGCTTGAAATAAATATGAAGAACTTACATGGCTCAACTCAACTCGACATAACTGAACTCATTTCAATATAAAATAGTTTAAAACAAGTGCAATATAAAGAAAAGCTGTTTAAAAACATGATGCCAACTCTGTGTGTATGCAAAATACATATAACTCTGAGATGTATGTATAAATACAAATAATTTGATGTATATAAAAATACAAAATACTGTTGTGGGAGTTTCTCTAACCGACAACCATTACTTAAGAGCTATGGTGATGATACAACACTTTATCTAACACTGCCAAGGACCATCCTATACCTTGCCGGGGGTATAGAACCTAACTCACTAAGTGGATCCACTAGCTTATGCTAAAAGCATCTTAAGGAGTCATCTAAAAAGTATGATCCTTTACTACCCATGATGGCTACATGGTTTATGGAGACGTGAGTTATCTGAACTCAAGCTCTTCCCCATATCGGTGCTCAATACTACTCCCAAAATATACTTTAGCTTATATGTTTGTAAAAACAAAACTCTTTCTTTGGTTTGAGATAATTACTCAAAAACTTAGCTCAAAAGCTCTTTTTGAAATCCCAATTTCCTCTTTACTGAAAACTAGCTCAAAGGCTCTATTGAAATCTCAGTTTCCTTTCTTGTTTAAATGTGAAAACATTTAATCTTTGGGAATACATAGTCCTGATATACTCTTTTGAAGAAATGACTTCAATCTTTACTCTTTACTCAACTCAAAACTTAAGTCTTAAAACAAAGTTAAAACATTTGTAAAAGATTTTTGAAAACTTTTTGAACTTTTCTTGACTTGACTATTAACTTCTCTTGACTTGACTCTTAACTTCTCTTGACTTGACTCTTAACTTTCCTTGAATTGAATTATGGATTCAAGGATTGTGATTTGTGATAGGAAGGATCTCATGATGTTTAGAAATGATTTTAGATAGCTAAACATGAGAAAAGATCAAGAAATCACTGTCTTAGAACAAATTCGCGATGCAGAGTTTCATTTAACTATTGATTGTGAAATTAAATTTTGAAACAAAGGAGTCCACGTCCTAACCGCGACGCGGAGTTTCAACTTTTTTCACTGGGGGAGCAAGTCCGCAACGCGGACTTGCATGCCAAAACACGCTCGACTTTTCCCTTCTTTGTTTTACAGCATCAATTCGCCTAATCTCGATTCTTCTTCCTAATCCCTCTTTAGATTCAAATACCCAGCATCTATATACGATAATCTAACCCAAAAACAACCCTTAATTTGACACGATTTCATCAAGAACTCCACAATCCCATCAAATCTCAGGAACTAAAACAACTTCAAGATAATAATTCAAGAACATCATACTTTTTAGAAATGAATTGCGCTGAAACAAACATGTTTGGCGCATGGGTGAACAAACCCAACGCTATGAAAGTCTGACATACTTCTTAGGGATCACCCCTTGACTAAATCCACGAGCGATTCTTGAAGATCTTGACGATTCTTGCTACTTCTCCTCTTTTCTCTTCTCTAAAACACTAACTCAATATTGTAAAAGCGTAAACTGAATCCTATCAGTTTAGAACTCAATTAATTACCAAAAAACGAAATTAAGTCATGGGGTATGGAAAAGACCATAATGCCCTTCTAAAATCCGGATTGAACTTTCCTTATTCCAACAACCCAACTTCCAAACTCACTCATACAAACTCGGAATTGCGCAAACTCGGCGGCGTTGGAAAGATAATTCCAAGGGCTTTCCTACCATATATGGAAGTGATCCTAAATCATCATGAGCTAGAAGTTATGGTCATTTGAAGTTTCCCAAAAACTCATTTTTCCTAAAGTAAATTTCCATATTTTCCTTCTTTCCAAAAATGACTATTCCCAATTATTGCCTTCTTCCTATTTATTTCAAATTGCGAGATGTTACAGAAGGTGGCTTAAGTTATTGAAAGATTATGATATGAGTGTTCTCTATCACCCCAGTAAGGCGAATGTGGTGGCGGATGCTCTTAGTCGGTTATCTATGGGTTGTGTTGCTCATATTGAGGATGATAAGAAAGAGTTGGTTCGAGATGCTCATAGTTTTGCCCGGTTGGGTGTTCAATATGTAAACTCTACCAAGGGTGGTGTTATGGTTCAGAATCGTCTTTTGTGGCGGATGTGAAAGCCAAGCAAGGTTTTGATCCAATATTGATTGAATTGAAAGAAGCGGTGCTTAGAAAGTCTGTTAAGGCTTTCTCCTAAGGGGGAGATGAAGTACTTAGATATTAAGGTCATTTGTGTGTTCCTAATGCTTATGACTTGAGGGAACATATCTTGTTAGAAGCCCATAGTTCTTGGTATTCCATTCACCCGGGAGCCACCAAGATGTACCGTGATTTGCGGGAGATCTGTCATGACCCATGGGTACACCCTAGATATAACACGGTGTATACAACCCCGAAGGACTCCATAAAAGCCACTTACCTCTCATTACATAAGAAATTGAACAATAAGAGTAAAACAACATTTTAGAGTCCAAACATTTTTATAAACGAAAAATGGAAGTCTAGACACTTTGTCTCATCATAGCCATCTATTATAATAGGACGAAATTGGGCCTATCCCATACATCATGTTCAAAAATGGAAATAAATGAAAGAAACCAAAAATAAAAAAACTCTGTCCTCGAAGCATGAGGACTCACCAAAGCTCAGAAATTTCTAAGTCAATACTTAGCCACGAAACTGATGACCCTGACCGTCGGACCCTACATTTGGGAAAAATGTAGGCAAGAGAATGCGTTAGTATAAAAATGCACTAAGTATGGTAGCCATGCATAAAAACATTTAAAACATTCTAAAAGGGACATTTCATTTCATGACATGCAATTAACTAAGTTAAAACATAACATAATAGGATTCAGAAAATATCCTTCATAAAACATGGTCAATGCAAGTTAACATCATCTTTAAAACCATTGAACTCATATGCGATTCTTCTTGGAGGAACCTTAGTTCAATATTCATGTTATTGTGGGAATAAGTCTTCACCGACATAGAGACCATGTGAGCTATAACATGATCCCCCGATGTCTCCCTCACAGAAAAGGGTTGTCCTACTTGCCCAAGTAGAACCACGAACTTCTAGCTTAAGTGGATCCACTAGCTAATCAATCTATGGGGACACATAGTTTAAGGGATAAGGAGATTGTTACTAGAAACCCATCCTCTACTCGAGAGAGCTTTCATCTCAAGAGATTGCTTCTAGAAACCCGACCTCTACTACGGGAGAGCTTCCATCTCACATCAATATCCACTCAGTGCTAAGCATAAATCCCACTGAAAAGTTATTAAGTCTTGACTTACCTTATTATAGAATAACTCCTTAGACCTTGTGTGTAAACCTTTCACCATCCATGATCTATTAATAACAACTCTTAGCCTTTGATTCAATTAGGTGAGAAATCCTTTCAACCTAAGAATCCTTATGTCACGACCCGGGAGTACCCCCTAGTCGTAACCGGCGTACTCAACCTCGAAGAGGTCTAATACAAGCCTCTTGGCATTCATTCATCGCATAGACACTAAAACCATAAGAATTTAAAACTTTCTTTACCAAGAAAACATTGCATAAAAAAAAAAAAAGCAAGCGGAAGACTTTCTAGACTTTATACATGATGTCTCAAACCAT
>JAJOOO010081119.1:0-23539 GCA_029582685.1 Solanum piurae
CCCCCCCCCCCCAATATATAGTATAATTATTGAGTGGGATATGAATGTAAAGGGGTTTGTAAGTATTTTGAATTTATGGGGTATTTTCTAGTTTTCCTATATTCTTTAATGTATAGATTACAATAAAATTATGAAGGGTGTGTCTGATATTCATATATATATATATATATATATATATTATAATATTTTACCTTGAAAAGGCTATGTGGATGATATGATAAGGAGAAAATATTTTATGAAGCTTTAGAGTATAATTATCAAAAATAAGTGGGTTTGGTTATAAAGATTGAGATAAAGTAAGAGCGCTACTATTATATCTTTTAAATGAAAATTATTATGCACTCATATCTTCCTATAATTGAAAACGTTTTCTTGAAAAATGAAAATTGACTTTTTAAAGGAAAATATTGCCCTTCATATTAAATTCATAAACGGAAAAGAAAAAAAAGTCAAAAGTATGCCCTTGTCTTGACTCAAGAAAGGAAAAACATTAAATAGATCAAATAAAAATAATATGTATGGTCAACGCTAAACATATCTATTAGTCATTAAAAGTACTATTTAAGCACCTATTAAAAGAGTTAAGGTGTTCTCTATAAAAAATTTCTTTTAAATAAAAAATTATTTTCTTGTATCTCCCTCTTATTAAGGCTGAAACATAAATTCTGAAACTATCAAAATAATAGATAATTTGATGGCAGCTCCCTATCATGGTATGATAGGAGAAATTTGGGTGATGTTGATTGATGATGACAAAGAGTTTGTCACTGAGATGACCGATTTGTTAAAGGCACACAACTATAAAGGTGATATCTAATATATATATATATATATAATAACGAACTTATAACCTTTGATGTTTGATATAGCTAAATTTGATATGATGCGTGTGATCTCATTTGTGATTTTCACTTTGATTTCTTTTTTAGATTTTATTTATGTGTCTTATAAATGAATTTCTCTTTTCGTTATTGTTATAACACTATTTGTATACGTGTATATATTATTTTCCTAGTCAGTAAATGTGTTTTGTGCGGTTACAAAAATTTCTATATTTTATTTATAGCCTAAAAATATCACACACTTAATTACCTCCCCCTCCCAATATATATATATATATATATACACATATATATATGTATGATGTTTCACAAAGGCTTGATAATTTTATGCAATGTTATGAGATGTCTGTGGAGGAAGATAATTTTATGTTAATTTTAATTATTTTAATCAACTTACATTTGTGTTTTATATTTTACATTTTGTAAATAAAAAAAAGAGGAGGAGGGGTTTGGGGGGGGTTTCTTTATCAATTGGTTCTCGGTGACATAGAGTGGGAGGAGGAAATTAAGTAATTTTCACAAAAATATTTTTTTGACGAGGTAGATCTTTGATTTTTATCAATTTATAGATCATTTTGAAAATAATAATTAAGTTTGCTAGGGTGGCGGCGGCACAAGATTATGCTAACGGAAGGGGAGTGCAAAATCAAAAGAAGGGCTAGATAAGACCGATCTGGCTATCATTATTATTGACCTTCAAATAATTGTTTTTTTATCGAATGTTGATAAATAAATAAAAAAGAGATTTGATTATAATAAAATAAAAATATTTCCCTTTCATTTTTTATTTATTTAAAAATTGCTTTCTTCGAGGAGTTTTTTTTTTCTTTTGTAATTCTACAAAAAGAAATTGTATCTTGTCATTCTTATACTAATATTTTTATATACACATCTTTGAATTTTAAAAATATTTTAATTCGCTAATTTTCTTCTTAATTTTAAAGGGAATAAAAATTGAATCTAGTTTAGTGGCTACTTACCAAATATCTTTCTTTCTTTTTTTTGTCTCCACCTTAATGATTATTTAATTACTTCCTTTATTTTAACTTGTGAAGACAATAGACAATTTTGCAGAATATTCTAAAAGAATAAAGTCACTCTATTATTATCGTACTCGTAAATTATTTTAAAACAATGATACTATAGAATTATTTCACTTGCAAAATAGATACTCCAGATAACTAAAGATTTTAGTGTAGTTTAGTCTATTTTATGGCTTTTCCCCTTCTTCTTTTTTTGATTTCTCATTTACTGTGTTAGTATTCAGTAGTTGTTCCTTATCTTATATGTGTTAAATAAAAAATAAAATAAAATTATATGTTAAATCATTCCTACTTTCAATTTTTCGCTAATTAATTAGAATTGATTTTTTTAATAATATATTCTTATATGATCTTCTCTATTCTATAATTCAATTATTTATCCTAAATAAATTTGTATAAAACTTTATTGTGTGATCATGTCTAATATTTGCTCACATTAATTATAATACAAGTTGATCAATATGTGCAATTGCATAAACTAAATTGTTGCAATACAAGCTAAAATTTTATAAATGAAGATGCTTATGAGAAATTAATAACCTTCATGATAATTTTGTGTACAATTTTGTTCACTAACTTTCAAAGTGAATTGATACAGTTATAACGGTTGATAAGACTTCAACAGCAATGTCAATGCTCTCCAAAGAAAAGCATAAAATTGATGTGATGATCCTCAATGTCCATTTATCAAATTCATCTTTTGTTGACCTCTTGGCTCAAGCTGAGGCTTTAAATATAATTTCACTCAGTAAGTCTTTATCCTATTCTTCTACTTATGACATCTACTATAAGTAAAGTCAGTTATTTTAATTAATACACTGCAAAAGAATTAACTATAAATTTCGCTGTTAATTTATTGTTTTGTAGTTTGTAGCTAAATAAATTTCTAAAAATACATGATTAAATAGGATTAGCAATGACTTTTATGGTTAAGCCGCATAATTAAGTAATTCTTATTCTTTTAGTATATGACAACAATTGTGTTGTAATATTAGTGTTAATTAGGGATGACATTGAGAAAAAGCGGATGCGGGCGGGTTTAAGGCTATGTCGGATGGGGCGATTTTAAAGTTGTGCGGGGCGAAGAGGGATACAGGGCCAATTGAAATGGATTTAAAAAAAATTAATGTGGGGTGGGGTGAATTTCGTGTCTATGCAATTTTATGAAGGTCAAACTTAATTTTAATTTTTTACATATAGAGCATTATTTATTAAGATAGTTTCTTTAAAGTTACTAAAACATTCAAGAAAGTAAATAAATATGGTTCAACTGATGGTTTCTTACATGCTTCCTTCTTGATCTCTATAAAATAAAATTTTAAGTCATTATCTATTAAATTAATCCAACTTAATCAGAAAATAAATTATATTTATGAATTTTATTTTTAGTATCGAACTTAATTAAAAAAAATTATGTGAGTCGGAGCGGAGCGGGTTGAAAATGAAAAAAATTATTATACGGAGCGGGTTAAAATTTTATGTGTTAAGCTTAACCTGCCCAACTTCATTTCGATCTCTAGTGTTAATAAAATTTAGTAAATTAGTATTAAATTAACTATACATATAATGCATATTGTGAAATTTAATTTAATTCTAATTGATAGTTTCTTGAAATAATTATGCAGTTGTATGTGATGAATTCAATGAACTCGTTGCAAAGAAGACTTTGAATGATGTAGCTTATCTTTACCTTAAAAAGCCATTTGACAAGGAAATTGTGAGTTACTTGTGGCAATTTGTACTGGGTGAAAAAGTACGAAAAGAGAAAGCGAGAGAAGGATCAGGAAAACATAAAGATCAGATGAAGGTTAAAATGATTAGTAATAACAATATTGTTGGAGAAAATAAAGAATTTGAAGAGAAAAATATGTCTTATAGTAAGGCACAAAATAATAATATTCATGAGGCTAGAAAGGATGTTGCATTAAGTGGAAAATACACATTACAGAGGAAGAGAGGTACAAAAGGCATGAAACAGAATAGCGAAGGAGAAAGGCAAAACAATGTTATTGATAAGGTTGTGAGGCGAAAGGACTACAGAGAATGGACTGAGGATCTTCATGCAACATTTATGCAAGCTGTACGCCAACTTGGGGAAGGACGTAAGTTTACTTCACTAATAATAATTTTTTTTGAGAATTCAATTATATGGAACGATATGAACAATCAGAGTTCATACGTATAGCTAACGTCCACTTATTTAAAATTAAAGCATAGTGATTTTGATTTTCTTATTTAGATATATTGCGGATTGATGTGAGAATATTATAGTTATTAAATTAAACTTACATTCTTACAAATTATGTAGGATGTTACCCTAAGGAGATCCTGCAAGTAATGAGTTTGCCTGGTCTTACTAGGATGCAAGTTGCGAGCCACTTGCAGGTATATTTTTTTCAAAAAAACTAAGTGGTAAATTATGTATCATTTGTGGGTGTGAAGTATGGAGAAAGTTATTTAGTAAATAGAAAAAATAAAAATTAAATCATTATTTTTTCGTATTTGATTGCTAGAAAATGTTTTTCGTGGACAAAATTTTTCATCAAAGAGCTTTCTGATTATTTTTGTTACATCTATCTTAATCAAAGAAGGAGAAAATCTAATTATATTTCACTTTTGTCAGTAAATTATTAGACATTGTTATGAATCTTTAGTACTTGAAAGTTTTATCAAAACATTCACTCATTAAAATGAATTAGCGATAGACTTTTGTTACATGCTTATTGATAAAAGTTAATTATTTATTGTTAAATTCTATTATTTTTATAGTTCAATGGGATAATATTACTATCAATTTTTAATTCATATTATTTCAAAAGATTTTTATCATTCACTAATTACCAAATGTCAAAAATACTTTTCTTTATAAATGACTTCGGACATTTCAAATACATCTAAATAACAATGAATTGGATGATAAATATATCCATGACTTACTCTTTTTTTATTGTTTTCTTATAACCTCTCAGAAATGTCGTCGCAATAATTGGAGATCTCCAAAAGAGAGAAAATATATTCGTCACCTATCAATCCAGCGACCCATGGTCATTTCTCATGAAACAAGAAGTAGCTTTCGAAAATTTGGGGTAATGCCTTATCCTCAAGCAAATGTACCAAATCAACAACGGAACCTAAATCAAATTCAAAGAGGCCCAGAGTTTCCATTTCCTACTCATAATACCAACAATATTTTTACTCAAGGAGAGAGCTCAATTCAACGACAACTCTACCTCCCACAATTTCAGGTTCAACCCCATAACCTCAGCATTGACAATTCATTTAATAATTCATTTTTGTCTCCCCAAACTAATGTTAGTGGTGGGATACAACAACATGGAGCATTATTTGAAATGTTGGGTTTACAAAGACGACAAGACTCAATTACTGGGAACACTAATTTTAGGCCTGATATGCTACTTAACAATGGAGATAATCATAGTGAAAAAAATTACAGCTTTAATCTCAATGTGGCCCAGGGAGCAACATATTCAGGTAGCAGAATAGTGCCAGGTACATACTTTGGAAATGCAATTATTAATAACTACAACTTAAATGTCACTGCGGACAATGTGACAACTTATTCAAGTAGTGCAATGATGTCTGATACTTATGTTGGAAATGTTACTATTAATGGTCTGAGAGGAACAAATGCGAATGCAAGTTCTCAACAATATGTGGGTGAACCAATCATGTATGGTCCAAGAAATATTGATGTGGCATCATATGAGAATTATGTTGAAGAGAGTAATTCAAATGAGAAGGAAAATTGTGATGCACATTTAAATTTCAATAACATGGATTATCTCTTCAAGAATCTTGGACCTTCAAGTGCTAACCTACCTAATGAACAAGGCAGTGAGTTTGATCAAGTTTACTTTGATGATCAGGTTAGTGCTTCTATCTAATCTGGTATTACATATATTATGTGTTTGATTATTCATTCTAGCTAAAATTAGTATAAATTTGTGATGCATATTTAAATTTTAATAACATGGATAAGATTTTCCAGATTCTTGGACTTCTAAGTGCTAACCTACCTAGTGAACTAGGCAGTGAATTTGATCAAGTTTACTCTGATAATCAGGTTAGTGCTTCTATCAAATTTGATATTACATATATTTTGTGTTTGATTATTGATTTTAGCTAAAATTAGTATAGATTTGTGATGCATATTTAAATTTCAATAACATGGATAATCTCATTCAGAATTTTGAACCTCCAAGTGCTAACCTACCTAATGAACAAGACAGTGAGTTCGATCAAGTTTACTATGATGATCAGGTTAATTAGTGCTTCTATCTAATTTGGTATTATATATAGTATGTGTTTTATTATTGATTCTAGCTAAAATTAGTATAAATTTTGTGATGCATATTTAAATTTCAATAACATGGACTATCTCTTTCAGAATCTTGGACCTTCAAGTGCTAACCTACCTAATGAACAAGGCAGTGAGTTTGATCAAGTTTACTCTGATGATTAGGTTAATGCTTCTATCTAATTTGGTGTTACATATATTTTGTGTTTGATTATTGGTTCTAGCTAAATTACTAAGAATTTCAAATCATTTTTGTATTATAAATCCATATCAGACACCGGATAAAAAAAATTGCTGATATTTAGTTGGAATCATTATCTTAATATACTTGTTTCGAATGAAAGGAGCCCTTTTCAAATTGGGTAGTGTTTTGAATGACGTTTTTTAGTATTAAAAGAAAAATGATGTATATACTTGAAGTAGTCATTTTCCTCCTTTGATAAAAAAAATAAATTCATGGTGATATTCTGTTAAAACTTAATAATAACTTATTTTTTAAGAAAATATTTTTCGTCACACCCATAATTTCCTCTAAAGTTTACCTTAAACCTGCATATGCAGGTGACAAGAGCATCGAGTGCCCAATTCTCAAGAATAGAAATCATTCTGACGAATCATCAATATGATGATCCAATGCTATTGAGACTATCGGTGATAACTCTCATTGGGCTCTTTGCAGTGGAAAAGTTGTTTTCTCAAATGGAAATTGCATGTTACATGTTTTTGAAGATTTTTTATTTGATATGACTTGGCTGTTGATTTATTTTTGTTTTTTTTCATTTGGAACTAATGATTGGTATTAGATTATAGGCTTTTGTTCAGTTGATTATTTTGAGATAGATTATATTGCATCTTAATTTAGCAGAATATTTTGTGTATCCTTAACATTTATGTGATACACTTATTATTGTGCTCATCTTGGCTTTCAGGTAAGCTCTTTTAGGATTTTTTTTTCTTCATGTTTTTGTTGTTCATTTTATCCTGGTCATGGCAATGAGTTTGGTCAAATTTATTTTAATTATTCATTTTATGCTTCTATATAATTTTGCAATAGCAACGCTAGCTACTCTTTATTTATTCGATATGTGTGTTTGATATGATGGAAGTTGTTTTTCAAAAAAAGTGTTTTTTGGAAACTTATCTTATGGCTTGCACGTCGACATATATTGGTTAGATTTGATAAGTATGATGATTATGTATTAGATGTTGCTAAATATGTTAATTGTCCACTCTACAATAGTATACAACGCCAATTTGAGTGTTTCCATGGACCATTGGCTTCAACCCCAAAGAAGACACGTCAAAAGCTTCTTCTTCTTTTTATATCTCTTTCGAATTATTCGCTAAACCATTATTACTGTTCATAGCTTTCTCAGTAAGTAAACCAATTATGATTAAACAAAATATAATTTCTTTCTCTTCTTCCTCTGAACCCTTTATTCTTCATCTTGACAACTGAAGTATCAATTGTTAGAAAAATTAGGAAATATAGTTGAAGAAAAAGATGACTTTGAGGTGTGAATAATCATTTTCCTTAAAGAGATATGACTCGTATATATATTGAGGAAAATACAAGTCATTTCTTTCATGATACAACAAAACCTTTGTATATATCTGCAGATTTTTCTTAGGCTATTTCTGGAGAGTCCTTATATTTATAAGACTTAAGAGATGACTTTTCATACCAGTCATGTTCTTTCATGAACAAATGATTTTTCATAATAGTCATTTTCTTTCATGAACAGATAACTTTTTATAATAGACATGTTCTTTCATGAACAAATATATTGTTCCATTTAAAACATTTTTATATTACAAAATATCCAACATCAACATGGTCTTAGGCAATTGAGCTTCCGGTTGTTGCTCAAACAACTGGTCTTCCAATGAATAGGAGTGGGCATGGTAGGTATATATTGAAATATCACATCATACCAAATTTTTTAATACTGTAGTTTTGATATTATGATATTTGGTGTGGTATATGATATATATTTTAATTTATTTTATTCGTTACTGTATTTGGTATTTAGATATAACATATCGAAATACCGAATATCATACCGAAGTATATAGTTACATAAATAACATATACATTATTAAAATACTAACAAATATGCAACCTAGTATTAGTATAAACTAAATGTTTAAAAGCTAAAACTTTGACTACTCTATTTTGATCGAAATGTATTTGAATTGTAATTGATTAACAAATGCTATATGTTTTATGTGTTAGTATGATACGATAAAGACCTTTTTGTAATTTTCGAAGTCATAATACTCTATCATACAAGTATATATTAGTCGAAGTTGAACAAATTATGCTTACCGATTATCATACCGTGAAATACCGAAATCAAACTTCAATATACCGAACCATACCGAATTAAATTGGTATGGTAATGGTATAATGTTTTAAAAACCGAATATCAAAATTACGATATCGAAATTTTCAAATACCATACCGTACCCACCCCTAACAGAGAGTATAATTTTATTGGGTTATCAATTTAACCATTAACTAAAACCTTAAAACCAAAAATCGATATCTCAAAAAAAAAATATAAAACCGTTTTTCGGTTAACACATAACCCCATACCGATAAGTTAATAACATTTTTTTCTACTCTATTTATCAATTGAACCGTTTTTTGCACACCCCTAATTTCAGATGAATTCAATTACGCAAATATTAAGTTTAAATGAACTTGATATCGATACATTAGAAGTGTCATTAATCACAGGTAGAGATGGTAAAAACCAAATTAATTTCTTCCCAGGAAATGGAGTGTTGTATTATTTTTGTACATCTGGTACTAATGGTACATGGCAGCTATAACACAGATTAAGTTAACACAAACAACTTTTATTAGCCTGCCTACCTTTCTTCTAATTTTATCAGAGAATAGTACAATTTTTCTTCTATAATCAAGTGAACCATGCTGTGTTGAACTGGAAATGAGCCCCAAAATTTTCTCTACCCGAGAACCGAGGGCATAAGCGATTGCTAGAACAATGAGTAGGCCATTCACAAGTTCCTCTCGATGAACTCCCAAATTCTCTCCTCCATGTATATACGGTCTCTCAGTCTCCGGGGCATGTGACGTTCATCTGGGAATATTAACAACTCATAAGCCTTTCTGGCTGCTACGAGTGCATTAATAAGCCTAGCAGTGTGCCTAAAATGCACATTTTCATCAATCATGCCATGCACGAGTAAAAGCTTCCCTTTGATCTTGTCAACGTGGTGCATTACGGAGCCCTCTTGATAGACTGATGGATTTTCAGATGGTAGACCCATATACTTTTCTGTGTAAAATGTATCATATCCGTCCCATGATGTGACAGGAGCACCAGAAACAGCACATTTGAATACCTCAGGGTACCTTGCCAACGTCATAGCTGAGAGATACCCACCGTAGCTCCATCCATATAATCCAATGTGGCCCTGTTTTGCAAGCCCTTGTTTCTGGAGCCACTCGGCTCCTGTCAGTTGATCATCAGCGTCAACAAGGCCAAAGTTATGTTTGAGTGCACCCTCGAACATGAGTCCTCGTCGAGCAGTGCCTCTATTGTCCATCTGTAAAAAAGTTGAGCAGTTAAGTTCAGAATGTCTTTTCTTTAACCTTATTTATTCTGTATTGTCTATAATATTCCTAAATGAATCCCTAAAAACAAATACAAACAATCTCCTTTGAAAAACTACAGGAAACTCAATTTAGAAAATACACAACAGACGAGGGACAATGGTCTCCACATAAAAGTCATGTGTGGAATCCAATTTTTGGGCCCTAAATGGTTGAAGAAAGAGATCGGCAATTTAGGATAGAGAACAAGAGAGGTTTATAACAACAATCAGACGTCAACCTATTGGACAAAACTGGTATGGCAAGGTACAACTGAATGAATTTAGATAAAAATGCATATGGACAGAAAAGAGAAGAAGGGCAAACCTTCCAAACTAAGATGCCTTTGCTTCGTAGATACTGAGCTCTCATGTCAACTGTGTTTGTCCACGAGTCACACACAAGCTGTACACTGGGACCACCATACACTTCAATCATAGTTCTGTATGGAGGAGGCCCAAACTTCATCTGATCTGGTTTGTATAATGCCCCATACAGAGCAGTTCCATCCTTGGCCTGTATCTGAATTATTTCTGGTGATTCAAGGTGGAGTTTTCTGGATTGTGGAACACTGACCGGTTGATCAAATAAATGCATAATCAAGCTTCCGTCATGCAAGGAGCAGAGAGAAATTCTGGGAGGTGAGACCAAGGAATCATGGATATCTATGAATCTTTGCATTTGATGATCGAGCACAACGACATGTTTTCCATGTCCATTAGTCAATCTCAAAGGGGACTGCAATGGACTGTTAGCATCGGGGAACAATTTAGCACAGTAAAGGTGAGATTCCATAGGACCGTCCAAAGTTCCTGTAAAATATACAAGGCCAGTAACTTCATTTACACCCGCAATTTGTTCAACCAACCAATCACCTTGAGTTATCGGTCCCAAACAGACTCCATTTGTGTCATGAAGATACAAATGTTTGAACCCTGTTTTCTCGCTTGCCCAAATAAATGCACCATTAGTTCTGTTGAGTCCTTTGTCCAAAGGTATAAAACAATCGTGAAGATTGACCCATGTATCATGTTCTTCAACCAATATTACACTCCTTTTCCCTGTCTTGATATCAAACTTAATGATTTTCAGTTTGGATTGTGATCGATTCAAGACTTGTGCAGTCAGAATATTTCCATGCATCCAGTTCACTCTGGCCAAATATTCCTCGTCCTCATTTGCTTTGTCCTTTACACCACAAAGAAGATCCATCCATGTTATTTGACCTCCATTAGCTGAAACCACTCCCAGGCGAACTTTGACATTTGGCCCTCCAGCAAAAGGGTAAGCATGGTCTTCCTGTGCCTCAGGACCAACAGAACTTTTACCTTGATGCATAATTCTGAATAAAGGTATGCCAGATGAATCAACCTGTGTGAATGCTATATATTTGCTGTCCAGTGACCACCAGTACCCATTTTTCCGTTCCATCTCCTCCTACAATCAGCAAAAATGAAATGTTTTCTGGCTAAGACCAAGAAGGTGAAAATTGAAGCATCTTGCAATAAGCAAGCAGCCCCATCATTAATACTAGAGCTCTAACAGATACATTTGCTATTTGCAAGTCAAAATTTCATAACAGCTACTGAAAGTGCTGGAGAGTAAATCAGTCAGAATTATCACAAAAAAATAGTTGAAAGATTTAGAGAAAATACATAAGCTGCACCTCAAACTTGTCCGGAGAGCTTAGTTACAGCTTTAACTTTACGGGAATTTCTTTACCCCCTATTCTAACCTGAAGTGAAATTAATACTTCCTTAACATGTGACAGAATGTTGTTAGCTTTCTGTAAGCGTGTGAAAAGAAAAAATTAACACCAAAATGATCCAAACTATTCATATATCATCTTCTAACTGGATGACATTAGTTATGCATAATTATATTTTTCATTTTAGGTATTCTTTTCCATTTCTCTTTCTTTCTCATTTTTCTCTTTCTTGCTTTCTCCTTATTTTCCCGACGGTGTCTCCCATTTCCCCACACCTCCATGCTATTCTCTTCATCTTCTTTGTAAATAAAATTAGTTCATGGGTTAATATTTACACATAATATAATGAAGATCAAATTTATTTCTAAGATAAATCAGATGTGGGTTTGATTGGCCGGACAACGTATTTGACAGCGTCATTTTTTTATGATGAAATTGACGATGTGTACGTTTTCTTTCTAACACACGAACTAAAATGCTTTTATCAGATCCCTTGTAAATCAAAATCTAAAATTCAAAAGTGGAGATTGTAGCCATCTCATCTTCACCGGAAAATTAAATTCCGGAGACCTTGCTTTCCTCCATCTATCTCATCTCTACATTACCCCGTTGAAACACCCTTTGAATCATTGGTGAGGTGGATGTGTGTGTTGAGAATTTGATAAACAAAAATAATCTACCATAAATATGTAGGTGCTGCCATAAAAACTAAAAAAAAAAGGAACAAAAATAAAAATTGATAAGTTATACACGTGTCAGGTGTGTGTATAACACTCATGTACATAAATCTGGGATTGTGTTTGGAAGGAGGTATTAATTTTACTTTAGATTAGAATAGGGGTAAATATATTTCCCATAAAGTTAAAGTGCATAGCTAAGTTCTCTAAACAAGTTAGAGGTGCAACTTATGTATTTTCTCAAAGATTTATTTTTAGCTACGTCATACTTCTATGTCAAGATGTCAACCATACCTGAACTTTGGAACAAAACTTCCAAATTTTAACAAATAAGTTCAAAAACCCTAGATTAGAACTAAAGGAAATAAGGATATCAACCATTAAAAATACTTTCTCCAATCACTTGACTATGTTTATGTTCATTTCCTTGCGCAGAGAAAAAACTTTTTGAACAAGCTTTATGGAGACATTCATAAACATAGGTCTTAATGGTAACAGTATTTACTAAAACAGGCAAATGATGAAATGTCAATATCAACCTCAAACAGGCAAATTTTCCCTAAACTAGTAACAATAAAATATTGATACCGATCTCACCTGAGCAATGTATTCAGCAAGACCATGTGTCTGCAGATGCGGAAAAAAGGAAGGCAAAGAGGATTAGTATCAAATTAATTTAAAGAAAGCAGAATAAAACTAAACAAAGTAGCCAACACAATATGCATGGAGGGTTTTCATCTCTAGAAGATGACTCTGATAAATAGAAGAATTCAGATACCAACTCCAGACAACACAACTGTCAAATGATAATTTCTGTTAAAACAAGAGATTCTATAGATACTCAATGATCCTTCCTCTTCACTCTTCACTGTATTCCTTTTTTTTTTTGTTCTTTGTACCTTGACCATCCGACTTGTCTTTCCCCGCATGCAATAACTTATGCTCTTTCTATAGCCTAAAAGGTCTCTTTCAACAATCATCAGTATTAGATTAGTTGGACACATTACGTATGATCAGATGTAATAGTTTATGTATTAGTGTCCTACATTGGTTTAATATGCTGTAAAATACAAGATATTTGTCTTCACGCATTCTCCTCATCTTTTTCTCGTATTCTCCTCAATAACATCTATATCTAATCCATCTTGGTCTTCTAAAAAAAGCTAAAAGAAATTACAACCAATGTGAAGGTTAGAAGATCATAAGAAGAGAGACAAATTAATAAGTTGTTGTTTCTCAATGTTTCTACGTAATGCAACTTTGCAAGGGGCAAATAACAATCCAAAGCCTCAAATGAAAAAATGATTCCCTCCAGCATCTTTTAAAGTGTCCTTTTCCCTCACACTATGCTATAACATGTTACAGGTAGGGCTTTTTCCCAATGAATGGAGTCTCGTTCCCCTCATTAAACTGTTTCTAATATGCTTTTCATATTTTGATAACTAATTCCATTTTGGCCTGTCTGTAATTTTTAACAAATAAATTTTAGCTCCTTGAAATTGCAGCTAACAAACGTAGTGTGTTCCACTTTGATTTTTAAAAGTTAGTGAAGATTTCAATGAAATTTAAGGTGGTTCACCATAACTAATTAACTGCAGGAACAACATGTGCTTTTATTACTCAATCTACTGATACCTTCCTTCATATACCTCCCAACCAATAGATAGAGACAAATAGGAATAATTGAACCACGTCTACAAAATGCCAGCACAATGCAGCTACTTCAAAGCCAAGGTGATACTCCTTGGTCAGATGACCATAGAACGGTTTAGTTACAAGAGTTCAATTTGCGGAAAGCATAAAATATAGGAAATTCCCAGGTTAAATACAAAAAGCTATGACTCAAATCTAAAAAAAAGAACCTTCAACTTCAAATTCCTATTTGAACATCGTCTTATTTTTATTGATCCATTTGAATCATTACTAAACTAAAATAGCTTACTCAATCTCGAGTATTGCTTATTCATAGGCTATTATGCGTTCAAGATAGGCCGTGATGGTGAAATTGGTAGACACACTACTCTTACGAAGCGGTACTAATGCATTTCGGTTCAAGTCCGAGTGACGGTATACCATCTTCATAAAAGGATAAATAGATCTTATAATGATTTCAATTCCCGATTTTCATTTTAGAATGACTCTTCTTTTTAAAGATTTTTCAATGATATTTTCAAACTTAGAGCATATATTAACTCGCATTTCATTTTTGATTGTTTCAATTGTAATTACATTGTAGTCGTATCGAGGTCAACAAGATGGACCAAATAAATTGATCACTGCACAAAGTTTCTACTTGAGCTACCAAATAATATGACAAAAGGAGAGGATGGCAAGGCATGAAATTAGCATTAAAACTATGGTATATGATGCACATTACTTGTGGAGAGCAATATACCTCGTTAAGCACTCATAGCAATAGATAAAACAGATATATCAGCAATAAGTATCTTGAACAAGTCCTTACTATAACATTGCCATCGGCGCCTGTTGTTAACTGCTTAGATTCATGGTACAAAAGGTTTAACACATGCAACTCATTATCTCTCACATAGGCAAGCCTGGTACCATCAGGTGAAATATGTGGATCCAAGACTGGCGAGGAGGATGTACTTGCTATCTTAAGTTCTGGTTCTGCATTCTGATCCTTCACGTATAACTGTTTTACGTATAAAGTAAACTCTGATTAGATCTGATAATTGGAGAAACAAACTCAAAGAATCAGTTTGGACCCCCACAAAAATGATATGGTACAGATATATACAGGATATCAGGTGAAGAACAGAATTTTTCATGAAAAGAAATTATTACTATTTTCTCCCAAGCAGTCCCGTGAAGGATTTCTTTTTGCAGATGGAACAGAGCCAAAGGCCAAAAGAAGGACGATATATCCAGCGGACTAGTATAGAAAGAAAAATTGCCACTATCTCAGATAAGACTGTTCTAATTTTTCACAATTTAAATTTTCTTTAACCCAAAAGAAGGCCTTTACCACTAAATAATTACTCCTATAAAATACACATCAGTAGTGAGGTTGTGCATGTATATTAGTTTTTTCCAGAAAAAAAAAAGAGAATCAGGGGGTTGGCCCAGTGCAGAATACCCAGCATTGTAAGGTTTCGGAATAGAAAAGAATGAGAGAATTTCACAACTGGCAGACAACAGCTTTTTTTTTTTACTTTAATCACCAATTGCATCAACAAGTAGTTCAGGAGATTATAGTTCAGTTGAACAATAGGGATAGCATTAATTAGAAAGTGTGCACTAAAACTTACATGAGAAAAGATAACTTACTCCAGCAGGTAGTGGTACCATAATGACCTTCCGTCTGGCGCTTGCCTTAACCCACTCATATCGTGTTACCCCTAAACCACGTTCCCTTGACCTTTCCCTTCTAAGCTTCTCTTCAGCAGATAAGTTATTCTCATCGAGTCCACCATCTGGTGGAGTAAAGAACAATTCATGCCTTCCATTCTTGAGATCCAATACAAAAACCTTTCTACATAGATTTTGGTTTGGACTATATAAATATGTAACTAAACTATCATCTGGACTAAAACCTATAGACGTTGGTGAACCACAACCAGGCAGAGGATACTGCACTATATCTTCAACAGGAAACAGGATGCAATCCTCTAAAGGCTTTGCAACATTTGTATCAGTCCCTGGCATCTCACTTGAAAATGATCTCGAACGTTTCAAACACTTCTTTTCACCCGAATTTATTGATTGCATTACAGATTAGGTCATCCACAGTTCACACATTGATCCAATCAATCTCACAATTCTGCACAAAACAGGATATCAATTCAATCTAATGCTACCAGTTCTTCGCCAAATACTTCTTATTCGTTCTAACAACAAGAAAATAAACCAAAAGAACTAAAACAAGAACATAGAAAACACCCACTAGTAAAATAAACCAAATAATGAACTAAAACAAGAAAACAGAAAACACCCAGTATTAAATAAACCAAATAGAGAACTAAAACAAGAAAACAGAAAACACCCACTAGTCCAATTACCAATAAACCAAGATTCTAAGACAAAACCAAATAAAGCTGCAATCTTTACACTACCACCAAACTCTTTACTTCAAGATTCTAAAACAAAACCAAATAAAGTTGCAATCTTTACACTACCACCAAACTCTTCACTTCAAATAGAGTAAACAAAGATTATAAAACAATCAAAAAGCATAGAAAAAAGGGGGAAAAACTAAAGGGGATTGATAAATCCCAATCTGTAATAAGTGATTAAGAGATTGAGTGAACATGCCTGAAAGTGGAAATCCAATCGGAACTTTTTTAGATTCAATGGGCAAGATTCGGATTTATAAATTTGGGTTTTAGTTTCTATTAGAATTTTTTAATTTTTTCTGAAAAATAGAATCTGAGATTGTTGGGTCCAAAACAATATTGTTGGATTCTTCAGATTTCGAGGAAACTTAAAATTGACTGCAAAAAAATGTTTTATACAGAGGAGCGTGGGGTAACGTGGGCGCGTTGTGCAAGTTTTTCTTGCGGTGCATGATTGATTTTGTTGATTACAATACACTTGTCATTTATGAATCCAAGGTTGCAATTAAGGGGTCAACTATTTAGGTAAAAATTGATTCAAATTGAAAAATCAGATCAAATAAATTAAATAATTTGATGAATAATTGTATTAAAGTGCAATTTGATTTGAATAATTTGTATTCACTGATACTTATATTTTTCAAGATAATAATAAGATAATAGATATAATAAGGCTCTATAGTTATAGTTTCGATAATTGTGTTGTATAGCTATAGAAAGTATTGCTTGGAGTCTGCGTTTTATATATTTCGCTTACGAAAATACAAACAGGGTAAGTATATACAAATGGATGTTGCGGTTTGTATATTTTGCTTTCGAATAGACAAACATGGTAAGTATATACAAATTTTGTATTTATACATTTAGAAATTTTTCATAACTTCATTTGTATATTTCTCTTGTCAATGTATAAGCATGGTAATTCATTATGATTCTTTCATAAATTGTATACAAATAGATAGGGTAAGCATATACAAATTTTGGATCTATACAATCAGAGATTGAATTATACAAATTCTAGATTTATACAATTAGAAAATCGAATAGCAAAATTTCGCAAAACTATAACCACTGATTAAAAATAATCAAAACTATAGCTATATTACATAATATACTCTAGATATTTGTCATTTTGCTTAATTTTTCCATTTTTTAAATTCTCATTTCATAATATTTGGATATATTTTAAAAATTATTTTTCCTTGTGTAATTTTCCTTCTTCTTTTTTTTTGCCTTTGTAAATGTTTTAAATATTGAGAAGTTTTGAAAAATAAATGTTGAGAGCTCAACTATGTTATGAAATTAATTTTGGCTATAAAACTTTTTTTTGGATTTTACATTGTATTCATTGAGATTGGTAGCAAACAAATTTTAATTGTCATCATAAAATTATACTAAGTTGGTGATCTCAATCCTACCTAAATTAAAGGTTCATACTATGGCGGAATTCCCCCATTAAAAATGGCTTGTGCATTTATTATTAAAAGTTTATAAGGTTGATTTGAAATGAATTTATTTCATTTCACTTCAAAAGTTTAACCGTCCTTTCGAGACAAAGAGCTTCTAAGTACATGAGAAGTGAGAAACAGTTTTTGAACAATCCTTGTCAAAAGGTTCACCTAGAGCGACAGAGATTTTGAAGAACTACAGAGCTCGTTTGACCATGCAATTTGAATTTTAAAATTGAAATTCATGTTTGTTTATTACATTTGAACAAAACTTCGACTTCAATTTGAAATATGAACAATACTAACTTGCTTTCTAACTCCAACAGACTAGCTAGATACTTTAAAAGTAGTACATCTTGCTAATGCCAATTGGAGCTTGCAAAAGAACTGATTTTATGCATGCCTCTTAAGTTCAATCTTGTGTAGCCCAACTTCCAAAATTTCAATGCAAAATCTGATTAATCTGGACTCTTTTGCATTTCTGTTGCATCACCAGTTTGGAAGAGATTACTTGATACGATATATGGACCTTCAACTACGCGTGTTATATGCTAAAAGCATGAGTCTAGACTTCCGAATCTTCGACCTCAGAGTTCATCACAAAGCTAGGAAATGCTAAAGTTATATCCCTATAATAAAAGTTAACAAACAACACTCAAAGTTGCTTTATAGCACACAAATTGATAGTAGATTTAAGGCCAATGAGCTTCATTTTTGAACATTTTCAGAGGAAGGGGAAAAGGATAAACGCAAATATTCAATCTGCATTAATGCAGCTCGATGTTATAACTTACTTGAGATATGGAAGGGTCATATTCTTTAGAAGAGAGGGATTCATTGAAACAAACTCCTTCCACTCTTCTTGATCTATCTTTCCGTCACTCTTTTTATCTGCTTCATCAAATGTCTGGTGCACGAGATAAAAGTAGGTAGTCAATATGAACAACAAAAAGGCACATAATTAGCAGACGATCATATGGAGTCGAGGAGTCTAACCTTATTTACAATCATTTCAACTATATCATCTGAAAGAATCAAGTCTGACTCATTCAGCAGCGCCAAAACCATCTCTTTGAGCTGCAATTAAAACCAAGCAAGCAGCGAATATGACTAATGTTCATGACAAGGGAGCATAGAGTAAACCAGTATAAGTGTGGTTGCAACACCTACCTCTTCTCTTTCAATATACCCAGTCTGCCTTAGATCATATAATCGGAATGCAACTGCAGAAAGAATCCACACATTAATAATGTTGCAGAAGAGGTTGACAAGATCATGTTTAGAATTCTAAAGCTGTAGATAGTGAGTATAAGCCATCTACATGCAATCTTATCGGCTACTGGTGCATTTGGGTGGAACACGCTCAATGATCTGACAAATTCTCCAAATTCAATCACTCCGTTGCGCTTGAAATCAAATAGATCAAAAATCTGCATGATTGCAGGAAAAGAGGGAAAGAAAAACTCAGCAAGTATAAGTCAGATTAAAGCCAGACGAATGGTCGGTTCTTCAAATGAAGCAGAAACGATATATCCAAAGCATAAGAGTTGTAATGCTTAATCAGTAATGTGGAGAATCTATTTCAAAGAAAAAGTGAATCAACAAAACATACCCTGTCTGCGAAAAGATCTCTCCTGTTTTGGTTCTTGAAAATTGCCAGCTGAAATTCTTCCTGATGATGGAGTGACACAGAAGTTAATAGGTAACTCTATAACATGTTCTACGTGTAATCAACGAGCTCAATACTAGTAAATTATAAATGTGGGACTCCAAGAACACATAATGATATATGGCTTAACGGTTATTCAAGTAGTAGAGAAATTATACCTTGTGAATTAGTCCATCATCAATTATAGAGCTGCTTATTTTCTTGAACAGCTCATATAGTGCTTCAACTTCACTCACCGTAACTGCAGTACATACACCGTTGAACAGAATGATCAATTGGCTGTTTGGGATTAAATAAAAGCAGACCATAACTTGCTGGCAATCATAACTCCTTACATGTTTATAGCACTTGTTTACTTGCATGCTGCAGTGGAGGCTAGAACACTGAACTACTAGTTCCGTCGTCACATTCATATTATAAAATTTTGTTAGGAGACAATTTAAAGGCTTTTTGTTGAGTACTACAACTACCCTCAACTATCTCATTGGTTCAGGATATGGAAAAATGTTGGTTGTTTGGTTACTCGTACTATGAACTAGATCGAGAAGGAAATTTTCATTCTGAAGCTCAATCATATACTATTCTGTTGGTCCTTCATACTCTTCTATTATAAGTTATAACACGATGTGAACAATTCTACAACATCATCCATATGCACTAAAGAAGTTTGAGATCTTCTTGCTGTGTAGAAAAAAAGATCATATTCATTTATTACCCTCTAGTATTTTCCTTCACCAATAGACCCTATTGGTGTCTGAATGACTTCAAAGATCAAGAACTTGAGGGTGGGGAAAAAGCAGAAATAAGGACAACTGAACGAAACAAAAAACCAATTTGGTAAGGATATGCATATATACTCACAAGCTGTCTCAGCAGCAAGCAGTGTTGGATCCTCGTAACCAGGGGTACTGAATCGGCAGATTTTTGAGTGAAAGCAGCCCATCTAAAGACCGAATTAACAGTAAAATGTTGTTAACGAACGATATATCCTAATGAAACTTCATCGAACAGCCACCTAACACTACAAATACAAGAGAACAACTTCAACCTCATCATCAGGGAATTGAGCAAACAAGTCGTGCATAATATTATGTCAAAGTCAAAATGAAACAGTAGGAAGAAAGCAGAAAGAAGAATAGAGAACTACAGATTTGTGCTAGACATCAAATGTATCGCTTACTTAAATAAGCTAAATAGAAGAACAACTGGATCAAAGCTTCTAGCTCTATAGCAATTGCCTTTTACTTCAAAATCTGCATCTTATTTCTTCAGCAGCACTGTACCATTCTGTTTTCGCAATTAATGTACTTAGCCTTGACAATGCAAAGAGATCTGGTTATGACATAAACACTTTTTTCCCTCACAAATAAACTGTGCTACTAATATGTATGGAACTAAAATACCATAACTCTGAAAGAAAATATATAAAAGAGAAAAGAGGATGGATCTAAACATAAAAAAGGACAGTAACATACAGATAGAAAGATTTTTGCAGTTAGAGAGACCAAGTTCAAGGGCCCAAATGCCATTACCATAGGACCATTGTTCAAGTCACAAATTCAGATGGGACATAGGTAGAAAAAGATTATTATGATTACGAAAAATCTATACCACTAGGGGGGGAATAGAAAAATACATCTCTACCAACGGGAATAAGGAGACTGTTTTCGAACGACCATCGACTCAAGTATAACATATCATAACAATAAAAAAGGGGAAAATGACAGTGGAGAAACAAGACAACTACTAATAAGGAAATAATAACAACCACAAAATAATGTTATCCTAAACACAATCAAACAACAAGTGATGGTGGTATCGAAAGCAAAACTTTGTAAGAAAACGGCTAAACCCCTTAAAAATCAAGACAACACTCCATACCTATGTACTAACACTCTACCCTAATATGCGACATCCACACCCTCCTATCTAAGGTCATATACTCAGTAATCTAGAGTTGCGTCATGTTCTGTCTAGTCACCTCTCCCAATACTTTTTTCGGCCTACCTCTACCTCTCCTCGTACCAGCTATATCCAGCCAAATGTGTAAGCAAATGAGTAATGTGAATAGTTAGAAAACTTGATCACTAAAAATGTGATCTTTAGCTATAAATCAGTAAATAAAACTAGATTTTGTCGCCATTGATAAAGGGGCCGGGCTCTAATTCAAGATCAAGAAAATAGTTTGCTGAAATGGAAGAAAGATATATAAAGAGATTAATTACTGAAAGATTTAATTACCTAATGTTGCATTGCTTGTTGAACTGCGAAGACCAAAGTAGCACATATTTATAACTTTCTTGAAATCAAACCATATATACATACTTGTTTAAGATGTAAAAGGGTAAAAATGAGTAGAAAAAGTGAGGAATGACTCATAAAGACATGACAAAAACAACTTTTAAGGAAGGAATGTACACATTTTACGTTTGTTTATATTTGTCATGTAGATGTAGGTTGGTATTGGGGGTAGAGCCAGATCAAAGAAGTAATAAAGGGATAATTAGATAGAATATGGTGTATCTTAAATTTATGACATTATCTTAGATAAGAGGGTTCGAAGATTTTTAGTTGATAATGAGGCGTTTTTGTTTTTATACGAGATAGACTTGATTGTCATATTTGGATCTTTTTTCTTACTAGTGGTATTAACACTATCCTCATAGTTTCTTGTTCTTCAATTTCGATTATCACATCATGTGACATGTGTTTTTTATTATTTAGTAATCACATTATTTTGTTGCCATAACGGCTCGTTATCCCAAATTTTCAATGTATATATGTTTTATAGGTGCTCTCTGTTTCACATTATTTTGTTGTTGCTATTGTTTTCATTTTTGTATTTCCTTTTTCAAACTGTTCGAAAATGTTTTATTTTAAGTCCAGAGTCTATTGAAAACAACCTAGATCTGTGTGTACTTTAACCGCTCCAGACTTAACTTTGGAACTTCTTTATTTTTTAAAGTTAAATTATTTTGAAATATAGAAATGTAATATTTTTTTGACAAATTTAAAAGAGAATTGTACGTACTTCACTATATTTACAAAAAAATGTCGGTATTATACATTTTTAAATCCAATTAAAATGTCACAAAATTTCGCTTTCTGGTTACCCCATTTGGTTGGCATTTTACCTACCACATCTGCCCCTCCTTATCAAATAATTAAGTATGAAATTACTCTATTCGATTTTATTTTTTTACATTCTTTTCTAATTAACAAATTAAATAGGCCTAATAGCTCCAAAATCAAAGTATTGTATTTCATTAATACATCAACAGAACTTAACTAATTTATCAAGAATATATTATTTTAGCGATTAAAATAAAACATTGATAGAGATGGGATAGATTAACAAATTGAGGGATACACATCTTTTATAATATATTTATTTTATTTATTTATACTTATACTATTAAGAAATAAAACAAAGACGTGTTATAACAGACTATTTGAATTATATTTAAATTTATATTATTTCCACTTATCATGAAGGCAATTACATAATCAGTCACTATTTAACTGATTTGATAATATAAAAAATATTAATATATGAAAAATTTACTGGACAAAAATGTAGCATGCACATCTTGAAGAAAACTGTGAGCATACAAGCTCACAACACCATTGATGAACTTAGAGAAGAAACTGGAGTGAGGAAGAAATGAGAGAGAATTTTATTAATCTGAATCTGGATCCTTTTACAAGTGAGATACACCCACAGATTTATAGAAAGCTAGAATAAGAAAAAATATCTAATCTACTAACTAATTGATTCATCAGCACAGTAATCGAGGTAACTAACTAGCACTAACTAACATTCTGAAATGACTGAAATGACCTTCTAACTAACTAATGGATTAGTAACTAACTTCTGAATGTTTAGCTATTTCAACACACCCCCTCAAGCTGAAGGGTGCATGACATTAAGCACACCAAGCTTGCCTAAAAGGTATACATGTTGGACCTGACTCAACCCTTTTGTCAATAAGTCTGCAAGTTGTTGTTGTGTGTGTACATAGGCAGTGTCAACCACCCCTGCTTTGATCTTATCTCTGATGAAGTGACAATCTATCTCGATATGCTTTGTTCTTTCATGAAATACTGGGTTAGCTGCTAGTTGGATGGCTGAT
>JAJOOO010081123.1:0-20160 GCA_029582685.1 Solanum piurae
AAGCAAGTCACCATAAATAAGAAATGAAATTAAACTTCATTAGCACCTTCATTTGAATATCTTGCAAATATGGGGAGCTTCTTATCAAGCAAAGAACAAGCGAAAGCTCAGCTAATTCATCCAAACAAATGTCGGATAGGCAAAGACATTTAAGACAATCAAGAGGAGAGGAAAGCTTTGCTGCTATGTCATATGATCCTGCAGCCAAAAACTAAGAAGAAATGATCGAAAATCAGGAACACTGAAAGCCCACACAATAGTATGTCTATGAAAGTGCATTATAGTGAACGTGATGCAATATTTACCTGGATACTACCACAATCCAAGTGTAGATGCTCGAGAGCAGGACAACGCTCAAAATACTTAAAAATATATTTTCCTCTCTTCACAATAGATGATGTACTCACAAGTGAAAGTTTCACAAGAAAAGGTGCTTTCACCAAGGAAAGTATATTTATATCGCCTGTGAAGTCGAAGGATTTCAACTTAGGAGCATCAATTTGAATGTGGTCCAAAATACTTGAGATTTGCAGCACCAACCTCTCGAGCAACAGGTTATGAGAGATTAAATTTTCAAGTATTTTGGAGGAAATTGTGACTTCATACAATTCAAGGCTAACTAACTCACTAAATCCTTTGAAGGTAGATAAAGGCTGAATTGAACAATAATGAAGGCTCAGATGTCTCATTCGCGAACATGTGAAAAATGAAGAAGGCAATTTGTATGGCTCATCTTTCAGGAATTGAAGAACAAGATGTTGAATACCATTTCTCGAGAGGAAAGATACCAGGTTGTCAATTTTAGAGTAATTTCCAAGAGTAGCAATATCAGAGAGGATAAACTCTGTAATTGGTCCAACATGAAGTACCAAAAGGTGGTAGATTATGTCTGTAAACCTAGTTACAAAGGGTATTGATTGATTTGTTGAATCCCAAAGTGTTTGATCAAGCGTCAACTCCGGAAATCTGCACCAATTATATCTCCATTTCTTCGATAAGATACTTGTCCTCACAGCATCTCGTAAAGGCACACGAATAAGAATTTCATCAAGTACATTCTCAGAAAGGTTGCTAAGCACATCAGAAGGTAAAGTAGAACTACAAAGTGTTTTGTCCTTAGGAAGCATCATATATATGACGATATTCTCTCAAATAAGAACCTGTAGACGATAAACAAAGATAGAAAAGTGAGGACGTATCTCCAAAATTATTATTCATATAAAGTCAAACTTACAACAGAAAGTGCAAGTGAAATAATTGTCACATAAATTAGGACGGAGGGAGAAACTTATATTATAGTTTGGTAATATACACACTAATAAAAGATTGTTACATCACATAATTCCAAGCTGATTAACCTATCAAATCCTTTAAAGGGCACTGGTGAAGGAAGTATTAAACAATTTTCGAGAGTCAGATGCCTCAGGTAATGCCCACGGAAACTCGAGTCTTGTTTCATGAGAATCTTTCGTGAGCTCGACTACCATCCTTTATAAGCATGGTTTCAGGCTTTATTGAAAGAAACCTTAACACCTAAACGAGAACCAGGTTCTTGTTTGTTTGGCTAGATAACAACGTGACACAATAAAATAGTGATTTTATCGTGGAAACCTTCCTCCCTCAAGGAAGGGAAAAACCACACTATGATTTTATTAACTTCAAGAACATTTCAAGATTACAACTCAACAATCAAAAGGAACTAACTCTAGTGCCTTTACTCTTCAACGATTAACTATAATCGAAGACTCTACACTCCAAGAAGTCAAACCCACTTCTTATTACTATTCTCTCACACTTCCTCTCAAACTCTACTCTCCAAGAAGCCAAATCCACTTCTTGTTACAATTCTCTCAAACTCTCTTCAAGAAGTCAAATCCAATTCTTGTTACTCAATCTAGGAATTAGTACAACTCAATAATAAACCTAGAACAAATCAACAAAGACTAATAACCTAGACTTTAATTGATCCGTCCTCAACATTCAATAATTCAGACTCGAACACAACTCATGAACCTGGTTCTAGTGTTGCTGTGACGAAGCCTTGCAGTTTTGCTCTAATGGCTATTTGATAAGAATCGAGTTACCAGAATAAACAAGAAAAATAATGCGGAAGCGAAATTATAGAGATAAAAGACAAAAATTGAAAAATATGTGAAATTCAAAAATAAAATCCCCAATTTCAAGATAAAGTGCTAAGAACCCTAATTGATCTTAGTATTCAAAATTAGCAGATTAAGACTAATTATGATACTAATAGAGTCAGTTCAAGAACTTGGATCAAAAGTGATCTAGACCCCTATTACGAAGAAATTAGAGACAACAATTAGTATAAGACTAATCACCTTCTTTAATTTACGAATAGAAACCAAAGTTATCAAATTAAGAATTACTCTTACCTCTTAAAGAATTGTTCTTATAAGGTTGTAAGATAAATCTATAGTCACCACACACAAAGGTGTAAAGAAGAGAAACCTATCAAATAATATTAATCATGTTTGTTCTTAAAATAATAAAATCACAACCCCTATATATAGGAAAAATCTATCCCAAATAGAATGGGATTCAAATCCTACTTTTATAGAAATAATAACTATAGGAAATTTTAAACTAGGAAACTTTAAACTAGAGAAACTTTAAACTAGGAAACTTTAAACTAGAAAAACTTTAAACAGGGAAACTTTTTAAACTAGGAAAAACTTTAAACTTGGAAATTTTGACTTTAAGCGTTCAGTTTTTTGAACTTTTTTATTGGGCTTCATGTGGCCCAATTTTCTTTCTTTTAGGCTTGAATTTGGACACTTCTTTCGTGATAAACGTATTCTTGATTTTTCATTGAAGCCCGTCAACTTTGGTACAAGTAGGCTGACATGGATGCTATCACTATTGCTCTCAAGATGATGACTTTCAAGATTATGCAATAGGTATCACTTTGCCTTTGCTGAAAAATTCTCTCAATTTGTGTTTATGCGGAAACAACTTTTTCTTTCTTTTTGCTCGAACCTTTTATAGATCAGTTGCCTTTTACCCCCATAATTAAGCTCAAAAGCCAAAGCTATATATGTACTTTTTTCAATTCAAATACATTATGTCTCTTAATATCCAATAAAACTAACATATTCTATAGAGAAAAAAAGATGAGAAACACATATTATAAAGCTTACCAAGATCCAAACATATGGAGTTTAACCTCTCTCTGCTGTGTTTAAAAAATGTCAGCTGTTAGACACTTATTTGTAGTTTTCAAAGTGAACGTTTCAGATTCCCTAGAAAACAATTAAATGACACTGCCAATAATTAATTGTCCTGCTTTTCTATTTTAATTATTTAAACTTAACCATGTTTTTACTTGTTCACTACCTCAAAGGTACTTTGGAATGATCAGCTCTTCGACTACAATTTCAAGTTAAATATTACTCCCTCCGTTTTATTTTACTTGGACCATATTATAAATAATTTTTTACTCGTTCATTTAACAAATCAAGAGAGTTTTTATTATTTTTCCGCCATAATATCCTTAGTATTAAATAATGTAAGTCAAATTTAGAGTTCTAAAACATCATCAATAAAATTAGTTTAGTAAAATACACACTAATAAAAGATTGTTACATCACGTAATTGCAAGGGTGCTGGTGAAGGAAGTATTAAACAATTTTCGAGAGTCAGCGATCCCCCTGATAGGAAGTCTAAGAAGAAGATGTTGAATGCCATTGGTAGAGAGGAAAAATATTAAATCGATAACCAAACAAATAAAAATTAATGCAAAGAGTGAACTTTGTAATTGGTCCAAGCCAACTTTCATGCTCTTTGATCAAGAGTACTCATCTTAGCTTTCTGAGGAGATTCAATGGCACATCTGAGAAGCCTTAAACTTCAGAAATTAAAGAGCATGAATCTCATTGATAGCAGATTAACATCTCACATAACAAGTATATCGAAATGAGTAAATGACTGTGAACATTGAACACCAAACCAAATATAATCAAAATACCAAATCTCAATTCATTGATCATTCAAGATGAGACATTAAAAAATCTAACTTATGTTTGCAAAACACAATCATATGCTACTGCATCACTTCATCTTTGCTTACAAACACCAAACTAGAGATCAAACACCGCTGTTATAGTCAACTTCTGCTTTAGGTGATGCCTTCGGAAACTTGGCTATCTCTGTAAGTACCTTCAGTCTTGTTTCAGAAGATCCATTTTCTATGTCCGTCTGGATTTGCATTCTCACAAGCATCGGAGACTTAGCTAACAAAAGCTTGACAAGCTCCATTTCAGGCTTTTTGCCTGTAATACCTTCAAACTTAACAGACCTGAGGTGATTCAATGTCACATCTGAGAAACTTGAAGGAATTTCATTAACAATATCATTGGGAACAGGTAAAAGTAAATCATCCCATGCCACATAATCAATCTACAAAATATAGAGAAAAATCATTACTACATAACTTAAATTGAAGATATAATGAGATTGAACATAAGCAAGTCACCATAAATAAGAAATGAAATTAAACTTCATTAGCACCTTCATTTGAATATCTTGCAAATATGGGGAGCTTCTTATCAAGCAAAGAACAGGCGAAAGCTCAACTAATTCATCCAAACAAATGTGGGATAGGCAAAGACATTTAAGATAATTAAGAGGAGAGGAAAGCTTTGCTGCTATATCACCTGATCCTGCAGCCAAGAACTAACAAGAAAACATTGAAAATCAGGAACACTGAAAGCCCACACAATAGTATGTCTATGAAAGTGCATTATAGTGAACGTGATGCAATATTTACCTGGATACTACCACAATCCAAGTGTAGATGCTCGAGAGCAGGACAAAACTCAAAATACTTAAAAAAGATATTTTCCTATGATCTGCACAATAGTTGATGTATTCACAAGTGAAAGTTTCACAAGAAAAGGTGCTTTGCTCAAGGAAAGTATATTTATATTGCCTCTAAAGTCAAAGGATTTCAACCTGGGAGCTTCAATTTGAATGCAGTCTATAATACTTGAGATTTCCAGAACCAACATCTCGAGCAATGGGCTATGAGAGATTAAATTTTCAAATATTTCAGAGGAAATTGTGACTTCACACAATTCAAGGCTAACTAACTCACTAAATCCTTTGAAAGTACATGGAGGCTGTGAACAATAACGGAGACTCAGATGACTCATTTGTGACCATGTGAAAAATGAAGAAGGCAATTTGTATGGTTTGTTCTTTGGGAATTTAAGAACAAGATGTTGAATACAATTTCTCGAAAGGAAAGATATCAGGTTGTCAATTTTTGGGTAATTTCAGAGATTAGCAATATTGGAGAGGATAAACTTTGTAATTGGTCCGTCATGAAGTGTCAAAAGGTGGTAGATTATGTCTGTAAACCTAGTTACAAAGGGTACTGAGTTATTTGTTGTTTTCCAAAGTGTTTTATCAAGCGTTAACACCGGAAGACTGCACCAGTTACACCTCCATTTCTTTGATAAGATACTTGTCCTCACAGCATCTCGTAAGGGCAAACGAATAAGAATGTCATCAAGTACATTCTCAGGAAGATTGCTGAGTACATCAGAAGGTAAAGTAGCACTACAAAGTTTTTTGTCCGTAGGAAGCATCATATATATGACAATATTCTCTCAAATAAGAACCTGTAGACAATAAACAAGGATCAGAAGGTGAGGGATCTCCAAAACTATCTGGACAGAATTGTTCTTCATATATAGTCAAATTTATAACAGAAAGTGCAAGTGTGTTGTAATTGAATATCAAAAAACAAAAAGTGTCACATATATTACGACAAGAGGAGTAACAATTCAATGATGTGACATACAAATTATATATCAGTTGCCTAATACACCCACAATCAAGCTCAAAAGCCAAAGCTATATATGTACTTTCCTCAATTCCGATACATTATATCTCTTAATATCCAAGAAAACTAGCATATTCTATAGAAAAAAAGATGAGAAAGACATTATAAAGCTTACCAAGATCCAAACATATGGAGTTTAACCTTTCTCTGCTGTGTTTGAAAAATGTCAGCTGTTAGGCACTTATTTGTAGTTTTCAAGTGAATGTTTCAGCTTCCCTAGAAAAGAAATAAATGAAATGATCAACTCTTAGACTACCATTTGAAGTTAAATATTGCTACCTTCATTTTATTGGGTAATAAGAAAAATCCTTTTGGCCAGAAAATTTGGCCCGGTAAAATAAGTTATTTTACCTTTTTAAACATTTTTATCCTTTTAACTTTAATACCTTTTAATTAAAAAATGGAATCAGTTTATTTTAAAATTAAAAAAAATATTATAGACTTTTTAAATTTCTGGTCAAATTTTCTGGATAATTCTTTCTTTTAACAGGTTTATTTTAGCAAATCAAGAGAGTTTTTATTACTTTTCCGCCTTAATGGCAAAAATACTGCCATATAAATTTATAGCATCCACATTCATTTCTGATTTCTATATATTCAGTTCAACTTCCAAAAAATATCTCAGCCAAAGATCATGGTGTTATAAAAGACAAGTTTTATAGACAACTTTTGCTTTAGGTAATGCTCGCGGAAATGTTGTTGGCTCTGTGAGCAACTCGAGTCTTGTTTCATGAGATACTTTTGATTACCATCCTTACAACTTACAAGCATTAGAGACTTGGCTAATAGAAGTGCCTATTAACCGCTCTGAAGAGATTTATGGCACATCTGAGAAGCCTTAAACTTCATGAGATTCAAGAGCATGAATCTCATCGATAACAGATCAACATCACACAGACTTACCAAGACTTACAGAGTTAAGATAGTATATGGAAATAACTATGTGAACTGTGACACCTAACCAAATATAATCAAAATACTCAGTTAACAGGAACAAAAGTTTTAGAACAAAAAAACAGGAAAAATTCCATAAAACCAAATTCAGATACCAAATCTAACTTCATTGATCATTCAAGATGAGACGTCAAAAAAACTAACAAGATAAACTTCTGTTTGCGAAACACATCTGTCATCTTCGCTTACAAAAACCTGCACCAATATGAGGGTCTGATAAAGGACTAGAGATCACACACCACTGTTATAGTAAACTTCTGCTTTAGGTGATGCCCTCGGAAACTTTGTTATCTCTGTAAGTACCTTCAGTCTTGTTTCAGAAGATCCATTTCTATGTTCGGCTGGATTTGCATTCTCACAAGCATCGGAGACTTTGCTAACAAAAGCTTGACAAGCTCCATTTCAGGCTTTTTGCCTGTAATACCTTCAAACTTAACAGACCTGAGGTGATTCAATGTCACATCTGAGAAACTTGAAGGAATTTCATTAACAATATCATTGGGCACAGGTAAAAGCAAATCATCCAATGCCACATAATCAATCTACAAAAGATAGAGAAAAATCATTTCTACATAACTTAAATTGAAGAAATAATTAATGAGATTGAACATAAGAAAGTCACCATAAATAAGAAATGAAATTAAACTTCATTAGCACCTTTATTTGAATATCTTGCAAATATGGGGAGCTTCTTATCAAGCAAAGAGCAGGCGAAAGTTCAGCTAATTCATCCAAAAAAATGTCGGATAAGCAAAGACATTTAAGACAATTAAGAGAGGAAAGCTTTGCTGCTATGTCATATGATCCTGCAGCCAACAACTAAGAAGGAAACATAGAAAATCAGGAACACTCAAACCCCACACGATGGGACACCTATGAAAGTTCATTACAGTGGACATGATGCAATGATTACCTTGAGACTACGATAATCCAAGTGGAGATGCTCAAGAGTAGGAAAAGATTCAAAATACTTGGTAAAATCATGTCGTCCTGCCTCCGGATATGGTTCTATAAGAAAGGGTACATTCTTTAAGGATAGGGACTTTGTGTTGCCTGGGAATTCAGATTCCACCACGGTAGCATCAATTGGAATGTGTTAAAACAATACTTGAGATTTGCAGGACCAACTTCTTGAGCAACAGGCTATGAGAGATTAAACTTCCAAGCATTTCAGAGGAAATTGCAACTTCATAAAGTTCAAGGCTAACTAACTCACTAAAACCTTTGAAAGAAGATGGAGGCTGAATTGAACAATTACGGAGACTCAGATGTCTCATTTGCGAACATGTGAAAAATGAAGAAGGCAATTTGTATGGTTTATCCTTGGGGAATTGAAGAACAAGATGTTGAATGCCATTTCTTGAGAGGAAAGATATCAAGTTGTCAATCTTTGGACAGTTCCCCAGAGTGGCAATGGAGAGGGTAAACTTGGTAATTGGTCCGACATGGAGTGCCAAAAGGTGATACATAATGTCTGTAAATCTAGTTACAAGGGATGTTAACTTATTTGTTGTATCCCAAAGTGCTTGATCAAGTGTTAATGCTGGAAGTCTGCACCAGTTACACCTCCATTTCTTCGATAAGATGCTCGTCCTCACAGCATCTCGTAAGGGCAAACACACAAGAATAGCATCAATTAATTTCTCAGGAAGGTTGCTAAGCACATCAGGAGGTAAATTCCCCAAGAAAAGAATGAGAATTAATATTTTTCTTGCTTAATTTGATTCATTTGATGTACGAGCACAAACGAAGAGTAATCCTTAACATAACATTGAAAGAATCAACTATACAAATCAATTCATGTCACAAGTCTCATTAAGAGATCAGCCAAGAAGATGCAATAAATGTAAGTTTCCCTTAGCATGGTAAGAATAAGAACATAACAAAACAAATTATTCTTCATAATTAATAATCAAAAACAACTTCTACTTTAGGTGATGAACGTCGTAACGAGTTTAGCACAACAACAAATTTGATTATTTTGTCATCATGATGATCTAAAGTATACAAGGGCTTGATTAACATTACTCATAATAATTGTCCTGTTTCATTTTTTCGAGAGTCAAATTAACTGATCTTTAAATAGGGACGAAGGGAGTAAGTTGCAATTATTCTTATATCAATATGGTGAAAAAATAAGTACATCTTGAAACATTGATCAAAGTTCAATTAATTTGACTCTTGAAAAGTGAAACATGACAAGTATTTTGGTACAACAGTCACTCAAACAATTCACAGGAATCCGCTGTGTGGAAATGAAAGTTCAACCAGACGAGGGATATGATAAATTGTTGATATTGTGTTACAGTTAAGAAGTTTGTCTCTCGAACTCTTAATGATGCCATATAAATTTGGACGAAGGGAGTAATATCTTTCATTAAAGCAGGGCCAAATAGAGTAGTATTCTACATGGCGATATACAACAAGTACATTGACTCTTTTTGTCAAGCCTAACTTCAAACATAAAGATCAAAAAAATTTAAAAGGCGTATACATGTTAAATGACGATAACAAAACAAGAACCCAATGGAAATGATTATTCTTGTTATTGCCTAGACGACCTTACTCTGATACTATGAAAATAAAAATAAGAATATACTAATTGACGTAGATAGAAGAATACTACGTACATGTGAAATCCCTTAGCATTGTAAAAAAAAATTAGCTACCAAAAACATAAACAACTTCTACTTCAGGTGATGCACGCTGAAATGTATTGAGCAATACAGGGATTTTGTTTTTGAGTTTTTCACAAGCATTATCATAATCTGGCAAGGGATGGATTCGTATTTTCTCTAGCACGGGAGACTTGGCCAACAAAAGCTTGATAAGTTGCATCTCATGGTCCGAGCCTGTAAAACAACTTAGCTCAAATTTCGTAAGGTGATTAAATGTCACATCTGAGAAAGCTTCCAATTCAAGACATTGTAGTGCTGGAATATCGTTATCATAATCTTCAACCTGACAAAGATGATCGACAATGCAACTCTCTAAACTTAAAAAATTACGAAAAATAAAAGAGAAATGAAGTAGTCAATTGATTAAGAACCTGGATTTCCAATATTTGCAAGTGTTGGAAACTTTTAATCAAGAAAAGAACACTCGAAACAACATCCAATTCACGTAGATAAGTCTCATCTAGGCAAAGATGTTTGAGAGAGTTAAGATCAAACGGAAGCCTTGTTGTTACTTCACCAGCTGCTGCAGCCAAAACCTATCGAAAATACAAAAAAATGACTCAAAGATCGAAACATGTTTCATCAATGAAAATGCTCGATGAAGTGATAAAATCACATTTACGTATACCTTGAGACTATGGCCATTCAATACCAGATATTCAAGATGACAGAAAGACTCAAAACAATTTCTTCTCCCCACATGATAGTTCTTATGCCAAAGTGTGAGATCTTCAAGATTAGGGGTACTTTTTAAACATATAGACCCTTTCATTTCGGTGAATTCAAAGGCTCGAAGCTTGGGAGCATTAATTTCAATGACACCAAAATAAACATTTTGATGCAACATTAACTTATCGAGCAATGGACAATTAGAGATCAAATTTTCAAGTATTTTGGAAGAAATTGTCATGTTCCTTAATTCCAGGCTAATTAACCTATCAAAACCTTTGAAGGTCCGTGGAACAAGTAGTATTGAACAACCACTAAGGATTAGATGCATCAATCGCGAACAAGTGAAAATTGAAGAAGGCAATTTATGTTTGTTATATCCCGAGATATTAAGTTCAAGATGCTGAACGCGATTCCTGGAGAGGAAATATATCAACTTGTCAAGCACAGGACAATCTTCAAGTCCGCGAATCGAGAGGATAAACTTAGAAATTGGTCCATCATGAGAAGTCATAAGATGATATATAATGTTAGTAAATTTAGTTATAACAGTCCTCTTTTGATTCCCAAAGTTTATAGTCGAGTTTCAAATCAGGTATTTTGCACCATTTATATCTCCATTTCGCAGATAAGATGCTTGTCCTAACAGCTTCTCGTATAGGCAAACACATAAGAATCTCATCGATTACATTGTCAGGAAGGCTACTAAGTACATCCAGAGGTACATTTTGACGAGCATGTTTGTGAAACATTGTATCACCAACTAAAATCTGCAGAAAGTAAACATCATTATATTAATCTAGGTAACATTTATTTAATTTTTTTGATCATAATATGGTTTAGAAACTCAAATAGGTAGAGGGATGCAATTGAACCCTCTTCGATAAAAATTATACTACTATATATATAAATATGTTATTTTTGGCCATATACATAGGGATGGCAATGGGGCGGTGTAGGGCGGGGCGGTGCGGGTTGAGCTTAACCCGCAAAAGTTTTAATCCTCCCCGCATAACAACTCTTTTCATTTTCAACACGCCCCACATAGACCCGCCCCGCATAATTTTTTAAATATTTTTTTTTCTAGTTATGTTTGATACTAAATATAAAATTCATAAAAATAAATTTATTTTTTCATTAAGTTGTATTAATTTAACAGGATAGTGACTTAAAATTTTATTTTTTAGAGGTCAATTGGGAAACATGTAAGAAATTGTATTATTTTTTATTGAACAATTTTCATTTATTATCTTGAATATTTTAGTAGATTTAATGAAATTATCTTAATAAATAATGCTCTATCACTCTTATAACATGTAAAAAATTAAAATTAAGTTTGAACCCACATAAAATCACATATACCCGCCCCGCCCCACATAGCCTTAAACCCACCCTGCCCCGCATCCGCCCCGCTGTCATCCCTACATATACATATATTTTTGAATTCCTGGCTCCGCCACTATTTACAACAACCAGATTAGGATAAAAAATAAACCAAATATTTGTCATACTTTCAAACTACCTAGTATAGTATAGCACAATATTCATAACACGCGGGGGACATATACAGTGGCGTAGTCAGGAATTTCGTCCAAACTTTTGGATAGTAAACCTAAAAAAAAAATGATGATTTAAAGTAAAAAATCACAAAAAAGTGGAAAGTGAGATTCAAACTTATGACATTCTAACATAAGTAATTATATGAGAGTTTCAGATGTTTATTTAATTATTAAGTTCAAGAAGGCCACAATAATTTTAAAAAAAAAGAAGGAATAATTATATGAGAGTTTCGCATGTTTATTAAATTCAAGAAGGCAATAATAATTAAAGAAAAAAAGGAAATACGCGGACTCGAACCGGGGCAATGGTGTGTTCTAGCCAACTAGAGCACACGTTTCTTTGATATTTCAGGGTGTCCAAAATACTATATATACCAATATAAAGTCAGATTTTATGTAATTTTTTGACGAAGGATGTTCAATTGGACACCTGAAATAGGGTAGCTCCGCCCCTGGGCATATATATTTGTGTGTACGTAAAATTTGTTTACACAGTTTCAAGACAAACCTGTTAACGAGAATCGTAATTCAAAATTTCTTCGATAGCAAGAAGACTTTATGTGCATCCACACCGCGAAAAAATTGGATGAATAATATACGAAACGAGAAAATAATTTCTTGTGAATGATATTTTGTTCTTGATTTGGTGGAGGTTTTTTCATAATAAATTTGCTATGAAACTTTTTCTTCACCTTTTATACAACAAGGTAAAATTAAACTAGTTTTTTTTTATATTATTATTGGAATTTCGAATCCCAAAATTTCCATAAAATTCATCCAATTTAGAATTGGATACGTATATGGTTTCCCTGTTCAATTCCAAATTGGATTAATATATATTAATATTAATTATATTATATTTATAACTCCCTCTGTTCTTAATTACTTGTCCAATTTTCCTTTGACAAACTAAGAAAAGACAATTTTTTTACCTATTATACTCTCAATTAATTAATTTTGAAAAAGGCAAAACTTCTTGAAAATCTTAAATTTTTAATTCATCCACTTCATAGTGAATAAGGGTAAAATGGTAAACTCACTATGTCAATCATTGTTTTCGTAATAGGTGTGTCAATTCAAAAGTGGGCAAGTATTTAGGGATAGTGGGAATATATATAATTAAATATTAATTATTACTATTAAATATATATTACACATATTCAATTTTTTCTAATCAAAATAGAGAACTCCAATTTACTAGTGTGGGGCCCCATAGTTTCATGTTGACTTGACACGCGCCTTAATAAAGTAGGCTTAAATATGCCATCAATCTTTGAGCAAAAACTCATTTATGTCACCTATTAAAAGTTTGACTCATGTATGCCATTTCTGTTTGAGAAAAGGCTCATTCATGCAATTATTTGTTAACTGAAAATAGTTCCGTTTTGCAAAACCATTTTTCACACGTGTTCTATTATGATTTGGCCACGCCATTAATTAAATTATTTTATAAAAAAAAAAAAGGCTCATATATACCATCAAACGAGCCTTTTTTCCCTAATAAATTTACCTTATTAATTAAGTTTTGAAAATCCAAATTTGTTTTCTAGTAATTTATGTTGTTATTATAGGGAACGTCCAGCCAACTTTAGTGTAACAAGAAAATAAACAAAATTAGCACCAATCACTACTAGAAACAGAAACTTTTTCCACTGCGATTCAATGAAAAATTCATGTTATAAAACATTATTTTTCCACTCAGTTCCCATCGAACCAACCACTCTTTTGCAAAATGTTGAAATCAAATCTTTTACTAGAACAATAACATCTACTACCATTATGATTTATGAAACTTATGTTTTACAATCGCTCGAGAAATCTATGCTCACTGTTGATGATAGCCGAAGCTGGAGCAGCTTCTTAGTAATTCTCAATGCTTCTACAGGTTCAAGCTCTGGATGCTCCGCTATGCTCATTGTCACGAGTGATGGCGAGCTAAAGAGAAGGAACTTTATAAACTCAAACTCAGGAACAAAACTCGAGATATTAGTTAACTTGACCAGACGAAGTTTGCCCATTGTGCAATGCAGGCGTTTTAGATAACCTGAGACTTGCTCTTGGTTTAGCTCGACGGTAGAAGCCTACATGGAAACAGAGCAAAAATCTAACAAGTGCGTATTTATATTTTAGAAAAAAATATCACAAATTAGATGGAATATTACGATTTACCTCAATTTGAAGTTCTTGCAAATTCGGAGCAATTCTAATCAAGAATACAACAAAAGAGATCTCATCAAAGTTCATAAAGTTTACACCTTTGAGTTCAATAATCTTTAGAGAGTCTAGCGATGTTGATAGAATAGGTGGAACTAGAGTTTCAGCTAGGAGCTGAAAAAAATGACACACGAAAACATATTTTCATTAGATTTATATAAAATCAAAATAGAGATATGTTTAAGTAATTTCAGTAGATACTAACCTGTAGAAACTTGCCATTTAGACGAAGTATTTCTAAGATAGGCAAGCTATCCAAAACCAAATCGGATTTAGGATTGTTTTCCAGGCCTAGTACAACTTTGTCCAACGTAATAGAAACTTCAGTCAAGTTAGGAACGTTTTCTAAGGAAATTGATTGAAAATCATCATCGACCTTGATGAACAACCGCTGGAGTTTAGAACCACTTATATTAAAATGATGAACACCAGAACATCCGTACAACACTAGCTTCTGAAGAACAGGGCAGCTGGAGAGAAAACATTCAAAATAGTCGTTGACAAAGTGAACGCCAATAAGCTCTAATCGGTTAAGATATAGAAAGCCTTTAAACTTTGGTGGATGATGCGAAAAATGAAGATTACGGAGCTTCAAATATATCAAGTCCAAACAAGAAAAGATATACGAAGGTAACTTATGACTCACAGTGTCCTTATATTCTAAGGTTAATTTCTTGATGTTTTTCTGAAATAATTTTCGAATCCATTTGTTAACATTAGGAGCCCTTGTTGATTTGAAATTTGGAACAAATACTTTAAATTTCTCTATTCGACCAGGATGAAACATAAGAAATCTAGTGACAATTTCATCCAATTGGTACTTGTGCTCGAGCTCAACTTCAGATAATATACGAAGTTTCTTCTGGGCAATGGCAAAGTTTTGAAGTTCTTTGGAGAATTTGTCATCAAATTCCAACTCGGGAATCGTTGAGTAGTACAATGTCCACTTCTTCAACAAAACACTCGTTCTCACAGCATCACGTATAGGCATTTTCCCTAAAATGCAATCTATTACGTTGCTTGGTAAGTCACTGATTATATCTTCCCCATCAATTAATTTTTGGCTGGTGTCTAATTGACTTGTTTTGACACGTTTTGCTATGATATGAGAATCAAGACACCAACGTAATCAACTCTATTTTTTTTATTGATGGAACAATATACAAAAAAAAAAGAAAGCTTCGGTGGACAAAGTTACTTGCTAGTGGGAGGTGGCAGGTATCCCGTGGAATTAGTCGAGCGGCAAGAGTTGAGTTACTTACTAGGGGAGGTGGCAGGTACCCCTTGGAATTAGTCGAGCTGCACGAAAGCTTATCCGGACACCACAATCATAAAAAAAAAAAACAAAAAAAAATACAATAGATAGCAAATAAAACTACATGATCAACCAAAACTTTTACATGTATTCTCTAAGAACTTACCCTATTTAGTGGCAGAATCAAGATTTCCATTAAAATTTGTTTGGATTATTGTTACACATTGTATCATAATCATCTTATTGTGTTGTATTGTATCATTTTTAGTTGTTATATAATGTCAATAATCAACAATTAAAAATAGATCTTAAAAAATAAAAAGTAGCATATGGAGTAAAACTAGCTTTTCATCTTTAGCTATTTAATGATACAATAAAGTAAAATTTAAGTAACACTCACAAAAATAGTATTTAAACAAACAAAGGGATACAATAAAACAGGTAACATCTATCCAAGCAAGTTGTAATGAGATTCAAAGTCAAGGGGCAGCTCAATAAAATAGGTGGCTAAAGCCAAAATTTAGAAAATAGAGATACATTTATTTAATATTTTTTATATATTTTATTCTCATAAATTCTAAAAAAATATTGTAATTGATTATAATTTGATAATTAACTTTTTTTTCAATTGACAGTATAACATAAAGTAATATTTTGTAAGAAAATAATAGCATATATAAATTATTGTATGGTACATAATAATACAAATTTTTAAATCTCTTTTATTGATTATAGTTTTGAAAACGTTTTAATAATTATATAAATTATTGAGATTATTCTAAAGCGTTTAAAATAAAACTAAGACTTCACATTGAAAGTTAACACAATATTTTTTTAAAGTTAATTATTTGATAATCTAATTAGTTTGAGCTTGAAATGTTTAGTAAGCACCTCAAAGAATTAAAGACAATCTTACAAAACTAATATTAAAACATGATTGATTCAAATTGAAGTTAATTACAGAAATTAATAAATAAAAAGTAACTGTAAAAATCTAGTTGTGTACGAGTTTTAATTATAATTAAATCAAAAATAAATTTTTAAAAATATGTGCGTAATAATTAGTAAGAGATTAGCAACAAACTATTAAGAAGATTTTAATTAATACTCCTCCTATTCTTTTTTGACAACTATTTTGAAACAAGTATTTACAATATACCTAACAACTAAAAAGTTATATATATATTTTTGTGCCTAAAGCCACTTGCTGCCCTCGGATCATGCATAAAACCTAATTTTAACAGTCAAGAGATTATACAAGGCAATTTTCCATCGAATGGGTTCGGATCCCCTACTCCTATTTTTATGAAGGTAAAGAGATCGTTTCGTTTAGCATAACAAGATAAACTATATATACTAATATCAGACAAAGGAAAAAAAAAACTTACAATTAAATTCCGTTTGAAGATATAGGCAGAGAGAAGCAGCGTAGTGACTAGTGTCCTTTAGGATTCTGAAAGTTTGGCCTTTGAGGTGTATAAAAACTCTTATTTATAAATTTTCTTACCTAATATTTAGTAATTTTAAATTATTTTAAATTTTATAAACGATTTTGTATATTCTAGTTTTAGTCCGTGCAATATGAGATTCAACAAATTTGATCTTTAATTAATTAAAATGTGTGTTTTGGTCCAAACTTTTTTTTAGGAAATATGTTATTTAGACTTTAGAAGATTATGTATATGAGTGATTAAATGGTGAAAACGATTAATATTTAGGAAGTTTGTGATTATTCACAAGTAAAGGGATCAAAAGTGCACGTTTCAAATAATTGAAGGTTAAATGTCATAATTTACCAATAACTAAGGGGCTAAAAATGTTATTAACCCTATAATGAAATATAAATGAAAAAATCATTATCGAGGAAAAATGTCTTTGTTAATAAATTGATAGATACACACTTAATATCGAGAGAGAAAAACGGATATTGCACCTTATTTTTGGACAATATTAACAATGTAATTTATATAATTTTTTAAGTGTATTAGTCCATGGATGTTGGCGCCTTCTAGCGCCCGAAAGGTTTTTTTGGAAAAAAATTATGAAGACTTCCGTAATGAGTAGGGGAGCATCACGTATAGTTCCACCTTTTTTAAGGTAGATTTTTGCATTTAGGGGCCAACTTTTAAGAATTGCGCGACTTTCTTGGTTTTTCGTGTGTTAATATTAGCCCATGAATGTTGGCACCTTCTGGCGCCTAGAAGGTTTTTCTGAAAAAAAATTATGAGGAACTTTGTAATGAGTTGAAGGAGCATTACGTATAGTCCCACCATTTTTAAGGCATATTTTTACATTTAGGGGCCAACTTTTCAGAATTACGTGACTTTCTTGATTTTACATATGTATTAACCCATGGATGTTGGCGCCTTCTGACGCCCTAAAGGTTTTTCTAAACAATTTTTATGAGGACCTCCATAATGAGTTTGGGGAGCATTACATATAGTCCCACCATTTTTAAGACATACTTTTGCATTTAGGGAGCAACTTTTAGGAATTATGCCACTTTCTTGGTTTTTTGTGTGTATTAGCACAAGATAATGGGGCCCAAGAGTTTTTTCTGAAAAAACTTTAAGAGGTCCTCCGTAATAAGTTGGGGGAGCATTACGTATAGTCCCACCATTTTAAGGCGTATTTTTCCATTTAGGGGCCAACTTTTAGAAATTACACGACTTTCTTGATTTTTCGTGTGTATTAGCACATGCATGTTAGCGTCTTCTGGCGTCCGGAAGGTTTCTTTGAAAAAACTTTATGAGGACCTATGTAATGAGTTGGGGAGCATTACGTATAGTTCCACCATATTTTAAAGGCACGTTTTTTTTTATTTAGGAGCCAACTTTTAAGATTTACGTGACTTTCTTAGTTTTTCGTGTGTATTAGCCCATGTACGTTGGCACCTAGACGATTTTTCTGAAAAAACTTTATGAGGACCTCCGTAATGAATTGGAGGAGAATAACATACAGTAACACTTTTTTAAGGATTACTGTTGCATTTAGAGGTCAAATTTTAGGAACTACGCGATTTTTTTAGTTTTTCGGGTGTATTAGCTCATAAATGTTGGCGCCTTCTTGCGGCCGGAAGTTTTTTTATCATGAGAACTTCTGTAATGAGTTAGGGAAGAATTCAGAATAGTCCCACCATTTTAAGGCATATTTTTGTATTAAGGGGCCAACTTTTAGGAATTACACAATTTTCTTGGGTTTTCATATGTTAATGCCTATGGATGTTGGCACCCGAAAGATTTTCTGAAAAAACTTTATAAGGACCTTTGTAATGAGTTCGGGGAGTATTAGGTATAGTCCCACCATTTTATTAAGGCATATTTCTGCATTTAGGGGCCAACTTTTATGAATTATGCGACTTTCTTGATTTTTCATGTGTGCCTATGGATGTTGATGCCTTCTGAAGCCTGGAAGGTTTTTCTGAAAAAACTTTATGAGAACCCTTGTAATTAGTTGGGGGACCATTACTTACAGACTACAATCCCTCCATTTCAAGGCATATTTTTGCATATAGAGGCCAACTTTTAGGAATTATGCGACTTTCTTGATTTTCCTGTGTATTATTCCATGGATATTGGCGTCTTCTAGTGCTCGGAAGGTTTTTCTGAAAAAACTTAATGACGACCTCCGTAATGAGTTGGGGGAGCATTATGTATAGTCCCACCATTTTAAGGCATATTTTGCATTTAGGGTCCAACTTTTAGAAATTATGCGACTTTTTTTTTCGTGTGTATTGGCCCACGGATGTTGGTGTCATCTCGCGCCTGAAATATTTTTCTGAAAAAACTCTATGAGGATCTCCGTTACGAGTTGGGGAGCATTACGTATAGTCCCACCATTTTTAAGACATATTTTTTGCATTTAGAGGCCAACTTTTAAGAATTACACGAGTTTCTTGATTATTTTTTTTGTGTATTAGCCCATGGATGTTTGCGCATTCTGGCTCCCGGAAGGTTTTTCTGAAAAAACTTTATGAACAACTCCGTGATGAGTTAGTGGAGCATTATGTATAGTCCCGCCATTTTCTGAGGCCTATTTTTGCATTTAGGAGACAATTTTTAGGAATTACCCGACTTTCTTGATTTTTCGTGTGTATTAGCCCATGAACGTTGGCCTTTTCTGGCATCCAAAATATTTTAATGAAAAAATTTATGAGAACCTTTGAGGCTTCTGAGAAAAAAAATTGCAAAACTTTTATGAAACCCTCATTAGGGAGTTGGGGGAGCAATACGTACAATGTCACCATTTTTAGAGTGATTTTTAGGCATTTAGGAGCCAATTTAAAGGAATTAGGCGATTTTCTTAATTTTTCGTGTGTTGTAGCTAAGGCTGGCAAACGGACCGGTTTTTGTCCGGTCCGGTCCGGTTCCCGTACCGGTAAGATCGGTACCGGTTGAACCGGTAAGGAACCGGTCTTATAGATACCGGAACCGGTACCGAAACGGAACCCGGATTTTTATCCGGTTGATCCGGTCCGGTAAGAACCGGTTCCGGTCCGGTAAGAACCGGTTCTGATCCGGTTCAACGGTCAAATTAATTTTATTTTTTTTAAATGTGAACGTTAAGGAGCCGTTGGGCCCTTTTAGCCGTTGGGCTGGGGCCCAAAACGGCTCCAAACAGCCCCCCCACCCCTATCTACCCCTTAACACTATAAATATACTCATATTTTTTCATTTAAATCACAAATTCACAAACTATCTTATAAAATCTCTTAATTTTCAATCTCTCATAAATTCATAATTATTATTTTGTGATATTGACTTGGAGTTTGAATTTCGGAGATTTATTTGAAGTAAATCGGAAGCTTCAATTGGCATCTCTCAATTCCGGCTTTGGTTATACGTCTACTTTTACGTAGACGTTTGGTATATTCGTTCCAACTTTAATTTTTTATTTGTTTATTAATTAAGTTATTTTATTTTTTTGTTATATTATCTTTGCTTGTTTTTCATAATATTAATT
>JAJOOO010081127.1:0-10462 GCA_029582685.1 Solanum piurae
ATATCAAAGTAAATATTTTTATGTATAAAATAAAATTTTAAAATTATATATATAATGTCGGGTTGGTTTGGTCTCGGGTTGGTTTTTTTTAGTTAAAATCAAACCAACCCAAATATAGTCGGGTTTTTTTTTTCAAAACCAAACCAAGTCAAACCAAACCACTAGTCGGGTTTTTTTCCCGAGTTAACTCGGTTTGCGATTTGGTTCGATTTTCGGTTCGATTTTGTACACCCCTAGATATAATTTGGATTTTTATGATTTTTAAAAAAAAATAGAAGATATTTGAAATTGTGATCTTAAACATGACAAAGTATTTACATAGCTAATTTTAAACTTAGCATTAAAGATGACAGAATATTTGTGTGGCTAAGTTTTTTAAAATTAAGATTAAAATTAAATGTATAAGTTGGTTATTTTCAAATTTACAATATGTGATACTTTTTTAAACAAATCAAAAAGAAGAGTGGCAGGATTAATTAAGTTTAAATATTAAATTTATATTTTGTTTGACGAAGATAAAACTAAATCCGAAATAAATATTTAATTTAGATAAAATTATAATCTCGAAATAATTTTTTCCATGAACTAAATTGCAGTCAATATTTTACAGCTTTGAGGATTTTCTTAAAGTCTAAATCTTAGTGATTGCCTCATTTTTTAAGGTTGGCATAATAAGTATCAATTAAACACTAAAAATGATTACTAATGACAAGAATTAGAAGTTATCACCATATAATATTGAAAAGTAAATTTTCTAACCCTTATTCTTTTTCCACTTTCGATTGGGAAATTATTGACTTGATTATTTTAAATTTTATGATAATAATTTTTTATTTCATAGCGATGGATTTTAGTATTCATTATTAAAGTATGTTGTATTTTAAAAATTCAAACCTGATACACTGAATTGACAATGAAAAATTAAAGTTTAATACAGAAATGTATATTTATTTAAAACCCTAATATATTTTACTAAATGTTGAGTTTATTTTGTGTTTGTAAAGCACTTTGGTTACATATATTTCAACTCAATAAGAAACCTTACAATTTGATCTGAATTATTTGATAAATGGAAATATGAAGCCTTGTTAATCCATATAATTATAGTTACATCTAGGGGTGCTCAAGATTTGGGTATAAGTCGATCCAAATTGAAAAGTTGAATCAAATCAATCAATTTTATGTTAGTTTGGTTTACATTTAAAAAAATCGATAATATTTGGTTTAATTTTGATTTTACTCAAAATAACCCAAAGAAATAATCAAATCGAACCGACCGATTATATACATATTATTTTTATAATATACATAATATACTTTTTTTATGAACAATTTTAAATATCTTATAAATGTTATCATCAAAATTTATTTATGAAACCAAAAAAGCCCCAAATAAATAGTATTCCAAACATGTATGTTCCTCCCCCTAATCTTTGATTTTATTTCCGTGTATGATTAATAATCGAATAATCAAATCAAAATGATAAGAATTAAACAGATAATGTATATTATATTATATTTGATTTGATTTTTTGGGGGTACCAAACACACATTTTATTTCATATTTAACAAAAACAGTTCAGATAGAGGTCAAAAAGCTTCAAATAGAATCAAAATATAATAATGTGATAATAGTAACATCGTCATGTTCTTATTTAGGACTTTAGAATTTTCCAACGTACCAAAAAAATTAAAAAAAATTATGACTTAGAAGACCGTTATAGCTTTTACAGCTTGAATTTTTTGTTTAAAGTCTAAATCTTAGTGATTGTTTCACCTTTTTTTAGGTTGGCAAAATTAATATTAAGTGTACGCACCGACCAAAACACTAAAAAGGTTTAGTTGACAAATCTTAGAAGTGAGAATCACGAGATTATGGTCAACAGAAGCTAAGTAAGGGCCCTAACGCTCTCGGCCGATTTTTCAACCAGATCCCCTAAAAATTGTATGTATAGATTGATTCACACTATTTGAGGTGGTCCAGTTCAATATTTATACACAACTCCTATAATAAAATTGAGAGTGATTAACCTCAGAAACATGATGATGGTGAAACGATTTAGTATTCCTCGATCTTTAATTATCTAGAGATTTTGGATTCGAGCATCTACCGAGAATGGAAAAGATCCTCTTGAAAGCGTCGTAAAAATTAGATTTGCAAGGCATGAATTTGAATTTAATTGAGCCTAATACAATTTTGAAATTATTTTATTTCACTATTTGAGATTACTATTTCATATAAAATATAAAATAAAATAATTTTATAGAACATCCTTGTTTATCCCCATCCCGTACCAAAATGAGTATTTGTTTGGATTTTTTCTTTAAAGTCTAAGGCCTCATTTGTTTTCATTAAGATTAAGATCTCTGAATCTGAATACACGTCTGAATATTAAGATTTGCGTTAAGAGCTAGATGTCTAGATCTGAATACACATCTGAATATTAAGATGTGGTCTTCAAATCTGAACATTGAATCATTAATGTTTCTTTTCAATATCTGAATGTGCATATCAAATCAAACATTATATTACTAAAATGTTATAAAAATTCATTTCAACAAAAAATATTACTTTTTGATTAAAAAAAATATCATAATCATCAAGTATAACATAAAAAAATCACGAATAAAAAATATTTTATAGGCACAATATTATATCAAAAAGTTCAATAAGTATGATAGATATTAGTCGAAAAATAATAAATAAGCTATCACATTATCAACGCCTAACATATAGTTTGGCTAATTAGAAAAACTAAAGAATTCTTATCTTTTTTCCAATAACCTTAATCAAATTCTCTAACTTGTGAACCTCTAACGTCATTCATGCTTTTTTTTAGCAGACACTTTCACAAAATATACTAACACATGTACTGTATAATGACTATTTCCATCCAAGTCCATCTAATTTTTCCATATATTCTTCAAATGTAGGTGCACTATTTTTTTAATCAATAACTCCAGAGCAATAATCATCTTCTCATCAATTTCCAATTCATACGAATAAATTTTTTTTCTTCCCCAAAACTTTTTTTTTTCCAACTGAAACTAAATTATTAGGACCTCCATTATTTTTGTCACCAACTAGTTCAACAACAATAATATATCAATGAGTCTCAATAAAATTATTGGCCTAAGACAAAATTCTAATAAGAGACCTCAAATATGTATACATAGTTATTATTTTTAATTATGAATATTATTTTTTCACTCAAAAACCTTGATGAAAATCAATACACTAAAAATATTATTGCAACAAGTGTTCTTGACAAACATCAATACACCCTAAGAAAATTATTAATATATAAAAAATACTTGTAAAGATTATGAAAACTTACCAGTTCAAAAGAAAAACACTGGTGTTTGATTGAGAAAAGAGAGGAAGAAAGTTTGTAGTTAGAGCAAAAGTCACGCAAAGACCGAGAGAGGCGATACAATATTATTTTGTAACTTATTAAATAAGTCTGAATGGTGTTAAAACTCTCCTGCAGATCTGATTCGTTCAGACCTTTTCAGGTCCATTAAGAGGCTTTTTGAAAAAAGAAACAAATGAACTTAATGGGCTGAATCTGAATCATTTAGATTCAGACCTAAAAATCAAACGCACTTAATGGTCTGAATCTGAATGATTAAGATTCAGACATCTAGTAAGCGCAAACAAATGAGGCCTAAATCTTAGTGATTGCCTCATCTTTTGTAGGTTGGCAAAATTAATAGTACCGACCAAAACAATAGAAAGGATTAGTTGACAAAACTTAGAAATTGGAATCACGATATATATTAGAAAAAAAACAAATTTATAATGCCTTCAAGCTGAGGGAACTACATTTCCCCTTTTCAAGTGTGTTCACTATGGAGGAAAATATTTTTTTAATATTCGATTAATTTGATAAAAAATTTATAAAATATTTTTCTAAGAAAATAAGTCAGATAAATTATATTTTCATATTGATTGTCTCTTTTTTATTATTCAATGCACCACATTCTTGTTAGGGTTTTGCCCTGATTTTCTTACTATAATTTAAGATTTATTTTTTCTTAAAGAAAAGACAAAACATTATCATAAATGTTTTTACTTTTCTTGAAAGGAAAATATAATATTCTTTCATATTTGGTTTATTCTCTCCTTTTAGGACTCCTTTTCTAATAAGAAAAGGTTTTGCTTTTCTAGTAGGAAAGGTTTTAGGACTCTATAAATATAGGTTTGTTTCTTCTAACACAAACACAATAGAATCCACAATGTAGTCGTTTAAGAGTTTTGTTTATGGGGAGATTTTCTCCTAAACATATTTATGTTTTTCAATGTTAGTTTTATAATATGTTTTTAGCATGTTTTTATTTGTCATCTAATTTATCAATTATATGATTTGCAATTTGTAAGCTTCCGCATGACGCCCTATTTACCTTCATAACCCAACAATTCTTTCCCCAATGAGGACTTACTAACTCGATTATTTATGAATGTGTTGTAGAAATATTGTTATTCAATGTTTTGTATTTTCTTGTATTTCAATAACTTAAACCGTGATTTCTAATTAACGTGGAATATGATGCGTAAGTCATTAAAAAAGTAATCAAACCGAAATAGAAAAAAAACTAAGACGATCAAAACAGTTCGTAAATCTAATTTTAGTTATACATGATAAATTAAATAAAAAGCTAATAAGATATTTTTTTTCTGAAATAGTGGATCAAATTGTATCATTGACACCTCTTGTATATAAATATCTATAATATATTATTGCCACTAAATATTTATAATATAGCAGTAATTATATTATTGTCATTAAATGATTATCACAAAAATATTTTGTTGCAGAGACGCTTAAACAAAGATAGTAAAAAGAAGAAAAAAAGGGGTGTGGGGTGGGGGTGGGGGTGGGGGGTATTAATTTGAATTATAAATTACCAGCTAAAACATTTTAATCATGAGATTGTGGCCCATAATTTTTAAAATCTAATATTCAGTCAAAGTGTCAAACACATAAAAAAAAAAAAACAATAAAATTACACATATTAATACTTTCTCAATTTATAATTATACTGGTCCTACTGTAACATTAATTCATAGCCACAATTTCAGTTTTATGATATTTTATTTTCCTGAGAATTACATATAAATGGAGCAATATTTTCTGGTTCATTAATTAATTATTAATTCTCACATTATAATTATTAGTGGCTGGCGCAACAAACCTCATGGATTTGGCCCTCTGGTTAGGACATTATATATAATCAAGCACAAAAATTAAACGCGCATATCATGTGAATTTATATAATGTCTAATAAAGCGTGTTACTTTCCTCCTCCATTCTTGTTGAAGAAGCTCCATATCAGTCAAATATGAGATTTGTAGTCTCTTTTTATGGTTCGTACAAGCCTCATCCTTGAACTGATTTTTGAAATTGAGTTAAATTCAAAATTCATTTCTTTACATTGTAAGCATGACTCATCCCAAGGACGAGTAAGAAGATGTTGAAGAATTCCCTCATGGGTCAATTATGAAATAGATGACGTCTTTTATATAACTTGAGCAATAATTTTCGCCTTTTGAACTAAATTTTGTGTTAAATTCAGCCCGAAAATCATTTCTTTACAATTGCGATATGGAAATAGCACAAGTTTATAACATGAACCTACTTCTTTCTAACAATTTGCTAGACTAGAAGTTTATAGGTCTTTTTCTTCGACACGTTCTTATTAGCCGCGGCCTTGAGAATCACATTTTCCTTCAAGACCCTGATTAATTTTTGCGCCAGATTTAATTGAGAGAAGATTCGGAATTGACAATCCTCGATTAATCTTGTTTCTAGCCCCTACTTGAAAAAATAGGATATATGATTTTTACATTAATCCTTGTGTTTAGCACGTTGACCATCATGACTATCCATAATTAACTTTATTCATTCTAATCTAGTAAACTATTATTGTAATAATTTAATGTCCCTACTAACAACTAGAGAAAAATAACTAGTCAGTAGTTGGGAATTGAAGACAGTGCACTAGTTGAAGTGTGTCCCACAAATTAAATAATTATATGGACCAGAAAGCGTGCATGCATATGTACATTGTTTCACAACATGTCTCTATTTACTCTTAATTAATTTAATTTCTTGTCCATTGACACATAATATCTCGACATAGATATTTATTAAATAAATATACATAAAAAGGGATTTGAGACGTGAGATACTTGAATTGAGGGTCTTTCGAAAATGGGATATCCACCTTTATAGAATAGGGATAAAATCTGCATAATGCGTATGCTAACTCTATGTATCCTTTTCAGATCATGCTTGTAAAATTTCACTAAATTTGTTGTTGTTGTATAAAAAGGGACAAAAATAAAAGTTACTATATTTTAGATAGATTATTTTGGAGATTACAAAAGAGATTGGGGATAAAATCGTTAAAAATATTTAATTAAACTAAAAGTGCTTTAAATTGTATAACTATATATATTGAAGACGATCAACTTATGACCGATTTTAATCTGTAAGTACTTTTAATTTGTCAAATACATAGATAAATCAAAATTTCTTTATAAGCTAATAAACTTTTAATTCGTTTATAAACTTAGCCAACATCATCCTCTAAGACTTCTAAATGTTAATTAGACTTTATACTTCTATTTACTTTGCATTTTTCTTTAAGAAAAATATTTTTTAAATATTTCTACGTACGAACTTTTTAAGTGGTGTCGAAATAACAAACATGAAGCAATGTGTGTCGATATATCAAATATTGCTTATAGAAAGATATGACTATTCAAATTCTTAATTAAAATATCTTAAAAGTGAACTAAGATCAAACGAAATTTAAGTAAACTTTCCATGTAGAAATAATTAAAAAAACAATATATATAATAAAAGAATTGCAAATTTAATCAAGTACATATATATATCATACTATACATTTATATGTTCTCATCCTCATCTATTATACTACATTATTATTTTACACTGCACAAGACCTAAGTCCTCTAGCTCGAGATCATTGATTAAAATATCATATAACTCGAATCATAGTATCACTAATCTGAACCTCTTTGTAGCCTCGAACATGCAATTAAGACTTAAAGCCCCGACTAGCTCCATATTATCATCCAATATATATCGAATGAGCACGCGATATTTAAAAAATTAGGTCAAGATATATAGACCTTCGATCTCTTCGATGCTCGAGTTCCACCCTTATAACAATATAATCTCATGAAATATATACCATAGTATATAATTAATGCCCATTACACTTGCATACTACACTCACCTTTCCCAAACCCTACTCTTCGATTTCTCAAATCAAATTCTACCCATAGATTTTGTTGATGAAAATTGCCAATAATATTACTTGCAATGCCAAGTGATTCTGACCGTCCGATCCCAACACAATGGATCCCACCCTCCACTTCATCTAACATCCTTTCCTTATTGATCAAAATCTCAACCCCATTTTCAAATTGCAATGTCATGTCACCTATCAAACGTCCGATTTCCATCGAATGAATGCTATCAAAACACATGTCGAGCGCTTCTCCATACACGTAACCTCTCTTCATTTTCCGACCAACTAACCTAACAATTTCTTCTCGCACCTTATTATACGCTTCTTCCACCAAAAAAGTGTATTCCGTGCCCGAATCGACAATCGTCTGGCCGGAACCACCGGCATTTGGCCGGAAAACCCTCGTAGAGATATTCAAAAAAATTTCTCCAATTTTTATCCCTAGCATACCAACTGTGTATGCTAGGGGGTCCAAATTAGGCATGCGTTGACTTTGAGGAAAAGTCAACAAATTTACGTATCGAAATGTACGAAAATTTGGGTTTTGCCCTAGGTAAAATGTTCCGGTAGGTTTAACCGTATGGTTACCTTGTCGAATCGGCACACAATACGAGAATTTTTGTACCTTGGCTTGGGAGGCAAAAGAGAACCTTCCAAGATTCATTCCCAAAATACCCTCAGCATCATCGGACTCGGTAGCGCAACCAAGAATCAAAGGAGGGGTACTTTGGGAACGCGAGAATGTAATTTTTTCACGGACAAGATTACCCTCAGCCAAAGTACCATCAGCATAAAAATACGAGTAATGACACAACCGATTTTGGTCACACGACGTTGGAAGGGTAAAATCGGGAATTCTCGGCTTACACAAGGGATGACTACAAGGAAGGACAGAAAAAGAAGAGGACAAAGAAGGATCAAACGATGTCGTTGGCGGGGGTATTTTTGGAATTTTTTTATGGCACTGAATCCAAGAAAGTTGACTACCAGTATCCAAAACCATTTGTTGATTTTGTGGTGGTGTACCTATAGGAAGTGTAATAATAAGAGCCATAGAATATTTAAAAGTTGATTTATAATTCAAAGATGGAACTCTAGGCATAATTTTTGTATTTGCATTTTGAGTAGAATTTGCCACAAGGGATGAAAGAAAAAGAGCTTTAGATGATGAATTATGTGATAATTGTGTTGAAATAAGAGGAAATGACATAGAAAAAGGGGTATTTTTTGCTAATAAAATGTAGAAAAAATTCAAGAATGTTACAAAGAGAAGAAGAAATTTTTTTGAAGATGAAGAATCCATTTTTTTTTTGTTGGAAAAAGTGAGGTGAGAGTGTGAGTAGATGGATGTGTATTTATATATAGATTTAAAGGGTTTTTTTAAAAAAAAAATCCAAAGAGGAAATAAAGGGAAAAAGAATTAAAAAAAGAAAAAGAAAACGCGGTTTCTTTAATAGGGCTTTTAGTTGTTTGCAAGCTGGTTGTAATGATAACAGTTAACTACTTTTCCTTAGTGAGCTGTAGGTGAGACACTGGCTACGTTTCCACCAAATAGTACGACTCGACGGAGTGATATTGTTTGACTTGACGTAGAGTTTTTAAGAAAAATAATTTTTTTAAAATTACAGTCTACAGCGAGTCATTATTATTTGTCTAATTATAAATTATTTTATTAAAAACAAAATAGATATTATAAAGTTAAATGGTTACCAGATATAGAAATATGTCACATAAATTGAGATGAATAAAAGAAAGAACTAATTTCCTAGCTTTGCCCTTTGGTTTTTTCTTTTTGTATTTTTTTTATTGAGAGTTTGATATTTATTTTAAGATTCTGATTTAAATTTGTTGTTGCATAAAAATCATTTAAGAAGGAAGTATTCTTAAAGATGGATTCAGAATTTGACGTTTATGAGTTTTTACATACTTTTTAAGTTAATGCTATAATAATAATTAAATTGACAATTAAAAATCTATTAATATGAATGTAAATTGTCAACTAAAGTTACTATATTCATGTAAGTTTATAATCATATCTTTAAATTTAGTTTCAATTCGATTTAAAACTTTTCATTAAGAATGAAAGAATTTTATCAAAACTAAAGGACAAATTGAATGTTGGTTTTTGGAGAGGTGGGAACCTAAATAAGCCACAAAAATATAAAAGTGACCAAAATAAGTCACTACTTTAGTAAGTAACTAAAATAGGCTTAGTGAAACAAAAAATTCCACTTTATCTAATATTCTAAACGTTTTCCGTTAGTCCCATAACGTGTATATTTTAATATATAACGAAACTATTTCTTACACTTTATAAAATGGAACTATTTCTTACACTTTATAAAGTGTAAGTTTTTCTTACACTTTGTAAAGTGGAACTTTTTCTTACACTTTATAAAGTGGAAGAAAAAATTCCACTTTACAAAGAGGAATATTTTTCACGTTTTTATCTCTTTATCTTTTTTGCAGTGTTTGTCATACAATTATATTGATTTGACATATCATAAAAACGGAAAAAATTATTCCACTATGTATTTTTATTTTTTTATTCTGAAAAACCCTCCAATCTCTATTTAAGGAGGACGTTCAAGCATAGTTGATAGCACCTACAACATAAAGTCTTCTATATCTGTTCATTTCAATCTCAAAAAAAAATTGTCTTCTAAATCAAAAGTTAGAGGTTCAATTTATTGGGATGGCGAAATTATACATGACGAAAATACCGTTTATTATAATTGTCCTCCCAAACACAATGTTAAATATTCAATTAATGTCCGATATCATAAATTTCTTTCATCAATTTATAAAAGAATGGGTATAAATAGTACTGATTATAATTTGATTATAGTCGGAAAATACCCTACTTCATTTTTATCACAAGGACAAGTAAATTTTGGAGAGTGGATTATCTATAATGACGAATCGTTGACCGACTTTTTGAGGGTTCCAAATGACTACATAGATCAAATCTAGTTAACAATACTTGAAATCTATGTTAGGAAGGAGCCTAAAACTAGTCAACAACGTTCTCCTTTATCGGTCGATGTCCATCCCCGATTAGAAAATCGTAATAGCGTTGGTGGATTTCCGATAACTCAATCTACTGATTTTTCTAACATGACTCATTATCAAAATATTCTTACCGGTCGATATGATGTTGATTTGAATGAAACTATCA
>JAJOOO010081130.1:0-14781 GCA_029582685.1 Solanum piurae
ATAGCCTTTTTAGGCATCCATATAGCCCTATAGGCAGAACATAGCCCTTCTAGGCATAGATCACATTCCTGCAGCTAACCACAATAGCCCCAAGGGCAATAATAACAATCCAATCGCTAAAAACGAGCAATTCAATTATGAGCAACCTATACAAATAGCCTCTAAGTCGTGTCCAACATAGGAATGCTACTAACTGAATAAGGATCCCGACAAGGGAGAATTATATCAACTCGAGCAGTCAACAATCAACAATCACGGCTACAAGTATATCAAGGATAACAACCCGAATACATTGCTTCTAAACTTTAAGGAAACATGCCGTAAGTAGGGAATAGCCTTAACATACCTTTCAAATGAAGGCTCGAAAGATCGTAGTTCCTTCACGAAAGTTGTTCCTTATGTCCTAAGCTTCGCAAACACTATATATACACAGCTGGTACGCACCTATAAACAGTTTATAATTAATCTTATATCGGCAGATTTGCCATATTGCCCCAACTTGTCGAAACGTCCGTAGAAATTCATAAAAACAATCATAAAAGAGTCCCGAGATGATTACCTTAGTTAACCAAGTTAAAACCTTGAAGAAACACCAATAATTACAAGTTTATATCTTCAAAAACCAGCTCCAAACGCAGCCAATAGAAGGTAAAAATGATTGCCACGTGTAGGGATTGCGTTTCTAGGCATGGAGGCAATGTTTAATGGTAGAAATCATCAAAACTAACCTTCATTATGGTAGGACTCCATAGAAAACTTCTCCTAAGCTTCCTCTCTGGTTTTTGAGTTGAAATGAATTGTTTCCATGGCTAAAACGTTAAATAGCCGACATACCACATTTCTTTACCCGACCCGGATCCGACCCGGATTCTGCCATGGCAGTCCCTAGTAAAACCCTCATAACTTTTTACTCGGATGTCCGTTTGATACGGGGTTTTGTGCGTTGCAAACTAGACTCGTAGGCCTTCGATTTAATGGGTAATAGGCCTTCTAACTCTTTATATATTGGGAGAAATCATCCAATACATTTGACCCAAATTTCAAAGAAATCTTTAAAAAGGCACTAACGATAACTTTTACCAACTTTTATCTTGCCACTTACTTAACTTCAAAACTTGAGAATAAACCCTTAAACACTTAAATTATGACATACCATATCCTTTTTAATTTATTACTCATCCTCTTTGTCTTTCCAGGAAGGTACGAGTTAATTTAGACGTTTTGGAAAAGTCGGGGTGTTACATTGGAAAACTATAAATTGAATTTTAAAAGAGTTTGGATGGGATTCTAAAATTAGTTTCCCTGCACCGAGACATTTCCCCATTGTAGAACTTAGTGTTTTTGGCTTGATGCTTGGTTTCTTGAAGTTTTTTAGTAGATTTCAACGTGGGTTTTTTATTTTGAGCATTTTAGATCATTGTAAAGACTTGGATAACAATACCCAAATCATAGAGAACATATTTGGTATTGATTTCTTCCTTTTTATGATGTGCAGCTAAAACGCCAATTTTTGGGGTGTGATCATGTGATTATTTTTCTGATTAGCTTATGGGTATTGTTGTTTTAAAGTGGGTTTAATTGGTAGCTGAGTATTAATCTATGAATTGTAGTTTCAAGTGCAGTTCTAATTTTGTGTTTTGGACTTGCTCGAGAGAGAGGTTTTTGAACCAAAGGTATCGATTGATGATTGTAGTGTTTGGGTTGTTGTGGGTTAAGCTTGAGAGACTAAACCTTAACTCAGTCCTACCTATATAGCTCGAGAGAGTAGTTCAATTAAGGTTTTGGGCTATTTATAGTGTTAAGCTTGTCGAGGTTCGAGAGAACTCGCCTGAATCGTAATAGTTGTTCGAGAGAAAGATATTGCATCTATAGTCTAGCCTACCCACTGAGATTTAGTAATTTGTTAGTAGATTACAATTACCCATATAGCAATATTAGCTTATAATCGATCACATCCCCAAGAATCTCTATCTACTTGATTATCTCCCCCATTTTTGTATTTGTTGCGGTTGATACTTGGCACTTTTAAACCCCTCATCTGACATTCGTTGTCGAACCTTTAACTTAGTTTGTTTGAATTCGACAATGTCTACTTGTATAACCAACAAAATTGTAAGCTTTACTTCTTAATTGAATTTGATACTGTACCGCTGCATGTGGGTTCGACCCCAACCTTTCATTGAGTTTTATACTAGATTACGATCGCCTAAACCTAGTATTGGATGAGGTGTAGTTGAGTGTTTATTAAAAATGGCACCGCTGCTAGGGAGTGGTGTTATCGAATTCTCTTATTGATGTTGGTTTGTGGTTTTATTGTGTTACAGTTGAACCCACTTTCCGTTTGTTGTTGTTTGTTGCCTTTGAGAAGGTGACGAAATGAGTGTCAACAGAAGTAATGCCAACCAGCTGGGCCAGAATGATGATGTTGGCAACTTAAATATGTGAACGAGGCCAATGTGAATGATATAATCTTGGGTTATGTAGGTGCCATCCGGCTGCCTCCTATAGTGGAGAATGTGGTGTATCACGTGACAAGCACAATGCTGCAACTCTTTTAAATGAAGGGGTTATTTGATGGTTTGGTGCATGAAAACCCCCACGACCATATTAGGAACTTCGTGGACATTTGTTGTCCTTTCTTATTCAAGAATATATCCCAAGAGTCGGTTCGACTCAGGTTGTTCCCACTCTCATTGATAGGAGAGGCTACCAAGTGGTTAGCCGATCTCTCGAGGGACTCGATCACCACTTGGGATGAGCTTATTGTGGCATTCTTGGTCCTATTCTTTCCTCCCTCAAAGATGATGTCATTAAGGGACAATATCCAAGGTTTTAAGCGCTTGGATGGTGAGCCAATTCATGAGACTTGGCTACATTTTCTAAAGTTGTTGCTCTAATGTCCAAATCATGGACATCCTAATGAGGTTTTTCTACAACACTTCTATCAGAGCCTAGACTTGATTAACAAAGGTATGCCTGATCAACTTGTCTGTGGAGGTATCATGCAGCAGTCTTTTGAGGTTGCATCTACGTTGCTTGATGGCATGACCAAGATAAGTCTAGCTTGGTATACAAGAGAGGATCAGATGTCTCATTTTACATTTAAGATGACGATGGAGCAAATTGAAAAAGACCAAGAGCGGGACCAAAATATGGCTAAGATGATGACTTAATTGGATCTTTTGTCAAAGAATGTAATGGGTACTGGTTCTAGAGCAGTGAATGTTGTTGGTGTTAGCGGGGTGAACCCCGATGATGCACATTTTGATGCGTTATACAATGAGGAAGTGAGCTTTCTTGCAAATCAAGGTGGAGGTTTCCGTCTAAGCTATCCAAGGCCAGACAGGAATCAAGGTTGGAATAGACATCGCAATGACGGTTGGAGAGACCGTGATAAGGAGTGGCGCGATCGTGGAAATAATTGTAAAGAGAGAAACGGGGAAAAGGATAGATATGTGCCTCCCCATGAGCGTTAAAAGCCAAAAGATCAAAGAGTTGACACAGAGAGCTTCCATAAGGAAGATATGCTTTCACGCATTCTCACCAAGTGGAAAGGTCGGATAAAGTTTTGAAAGAAATGAAAGAACACGTCTCAACTCTCAATCAAACAGTGATGTCTCACTCGGTGTCAATCAAGCAACTGAAGACACAGATGGATCAAATATCGACTTATTTGAATCCAAGACTAAAACTAGGGTTGCTGAGTGACACAATGGCCAACCCCAAAAATGAAGCTTTAATGAGTATTTTCATCGTGGCACAACGTTAAATAAGGTGCTTCTTTGGAGGCAACCCATGATTTTAATGTTTTTAATATTGCTTTGGAATAACAGGTGTTCATTGTGTAGGTTGAAAAGTGGAAATTGTGGGGAAAGGAGCAATAGGCTAGCAAAAAGTTCAGTCGGTGACTCACCGAACAGGTCTGCAAGCCCGTCTTGAATGGCCATTCGAACAACCAATTTTGTTGGAGGTTCTGTAAAATTCGGCCAGCCAAAGGTCCAGTCGGTGACTAGCCGAACAGGTCGGCGAGCCCGAATTGAACCGTTGTTTGAACCACCAAGTTTATTGGAGTGTCGGTAAAACTCGACGAGCTAAAGTGATATTCGGCGCATCACCAAGTGGGCCAGCGACGTAAGTCGTGGTTGCCGACCGGCGTGCGATTTGATGAGTTTTAAAAGGGAAAACCATTTTAAATTCAAAATCTTTTCATTTTCATACTTTTGCTCGGGCTGGAATTTCAGATTTTCTTTGCTAGCCTAGATTTACAACTAATCAACATATAAGGTTAGTTTTCCAAATCCCGCTAGAAAAATTGGTTGTAATCAAATGCAAAATTATTATGTGGTTGACTTCTGTATTTAACTGTTGAATTATTTGTGTGCGGTATTATAATTGCCCGTAGTTAGTTTTAAATTGTGTTTATTGTCCTTAGATAATGAATTCTTGAGTTTGAGCCAGTTGAAATTATTATGTTGTGTTGAATTTGATGTGGATCTAGTGAGGTGAAGTCTGAGTAACCCTGAATTGTGCTAATTGTGGAATTTTGCCTATTGATAGAGCGCGCGACGTCATTCTTAAAGGCAAAAGACGTTAATTGGCCAATTTTGGCAAAATTGGGGGAAATTTGAGTACCTCGTGGGCTTGGGTATTATGGGTCTTTATTGAATTGCATAAAAAAATAGTTTAATTTTAATTTCATAGGCTTCAGGCTCAATTTTGAAGGTCGGGGTAGAAAATTGTCAGGTTGGACTATTCGACAAGCTCGCTCGAGCTCGCCGAGTGGTTTGGTGGTTCATCTAAGGTCCCTTAGATCACCCTTTATTTCTCTAAGTTGGGGGTTTGAGTTCAGTAACTTTCGGCGATATGCCTAAGCTCGCCGAAAGTCCCTTTTGATTGCCCTTCTGTGCCCATTTTCTGAAATTGATTTTGTAACTTTCGGTGATCAACTTCTTGATCACCGAAAGGTGTCGGTGATCAAATTTTTGATCGCCGAAAGGTGTCGGTGATCCATAAAATGTCCCTAGACATCGCCGACCTGCTTTTATTCTGGAGCATTTTTGTTCTGGAACTTTTGGCGAGCCCGACTTGGCTCGCCAAAGGTGTTCGACGACTCGCCGACTGGTTCGATGAGTCTTTCTACAGTTTTTTTCTTGCTTTTATTAACTACGTCTAACGTGTTCAACATTGTTTTGCACATATGACTAAACCCAAAGTGGCAGGTAGAGACAAACCACCCCGAAAGAGGGCTCGAGGGATAACTATTAATGAAGAAGCCGTTGTTTCTCGGGCACAGGCTACAAAACTCCCTCTGAAAGGGGCAAAGGCTCTGTGCAACCCACACCAGCGGAGGAGAGCTCCGATAGTGAGGGAATCTACACCACATGCCTCACTCCCTCTACCAATAAGGACAGTTCTTCGGCCTCCGTCTCTGAGCTGGAAGATGATTCGCTCCTACAGGCTAGGAGAGTGGAGCTACGCTCCAAGTCTTTGAAGGATCCGTCTAGGATCCCGGTGCCTCCTATGCCTCCTCCTCATCGAGCTGCAGCTCCAGCTCAGACAGTGGTCCAGGATCCACCAGTTTAGGGTCCTCCTCCCGGGTCACTCAATAGACTAAAGGCTAAGGGATTGAGGATGATCTTGGATGAGAAGCGGTTGTCCACAGATGGTGCGGTGGACATGTATACTGAAGTGTGGAACACTCTAAAGTACCACATATTTGAAATCTTTATTAAACCCCGATGCCTATACATTCTTAATGGGGTTCGGGAGTTTTATGCAGCATACATAGAGTTGGTCCCAAAAGGGGAGAAAAGGCCAGCATGTTCAAGCAGGTAGATGAGGTGATAGTTCAAGGCCGGAAGGTGAAGTGCAGCAGCTCAGATATAAATTCTATACTTGGGTGTTCATGGGACTTCATGCATGACTACATTGATCTCATCAACAAGAATAACTTGAAGGATCTGAAGGGTTTGTTGGCACCCCTATTTTCTGGTGTTACCCTGAGGTGGATAGAGGTTGGGGCACTGATTGAGAAGAACGACCTGAACGTTGCTGCCAGATACTAGTTCAGGTTCTTTAGAAGTACTGCCATGCCTTCTCAGAATGAATCCCTTCTCCACCATCCAAAAGTTACCGATTTGGGGTCTATAATGGATCGACAGAGGTTGAATTTAGGGATGCTCATTGAACAAGAGATATCCATGAGGACCAAGTAGAGCCAGACCTCACTATTTTTTCCTATCTTGATCACCAAGTTGTGTCGGCGTGCCCGTGTTCTGAGGGATAAGAAGAAGGATGTAGATGTGACACCCACTTCTTCCACTGACATCCGACGCATTGAGGCCGAGTACTTTAGAGATGAGGTCGATAGAAGGAGGGCTGCACCAACAGATACGTCCTCGGTTGTTGATGTTGATATGTTGCCGACCGAGGCACTCATGCCCCCTCATGCTATTGAGCATACAAGTACATCTGGCCCTTCTACCTCCAATACTCCTAGTTTTTCTGTTGCACCCCCTCCCACTTCCTGTGCTGCTGATGCCGCCTCCCGACCCCTATCACCCAGACCATGCTTTATAAGATGGGAAATCAGGCTCATTCGTTCGATATGCGTGCCTCCCGGGTTGAGGTTGCTATTTCTGGGATGATAGAGCGGGTGATTGCTTCTACCTTGGCTCCGATTAGGGCTGAGATGAGAGATCACAAGTTGGCACTATATGCCCTTACAGTTAGGTCGAGGCTTGTGAGTAGAGTCGAGGTGCTAATGATGCATTGACGGCCTTGAAGGCTGATACTATTGGGCTGAGGAAGGATGTGGAACAGTTGAAGTCCACTGATTTGTTGATGCTATTTGGGACGGTGGAGATTCTCGATTTGGGACGGTGGAGATTCTAGATATGCCGAGCACTGACATTCATTCCTGTTCTAAGGTTCCTCCGGCTACTACGATCGGAGATGATGCTAGGGCTGATGAGGCAGATGCTGAGTCCAAGGCTAAGACAGATGAGAAGCAGCTCGAGGTTAGAGATGAGGTTGTTTATGATGATTTGGCAGACCTAGAGGGAGCCATGATGGAGACAGTCGTGCAGGCCTCTTTGAGGGACGTTTTTATGGTGGTCTCTAGTAGAGCCAAGGATGTTGTGGTGCCGGGCACTAATGCAAAGACAAAAAGAAGTGCCGACATGCAGACTTCACCCAGGCTTAGCCTGGCAGGATGACTCTTTTGCCTCCCTTTCAATTATTTTTTAGACTTTATTATTATTTCTTTGCATTTGAGGACAACTGCTATTTTTGTTGGGGAGGTGAGGTATTTCCATACCCCTCTTTTGGACAGTTTTTATGGATAGTGTTGTTTGGTTTTGTGAATTTGGGATCTGATTTGATGTTCATATATATATCTTCATTTTGATCCATAATGGTCCATTTTTTTAATGTGCAAATTGCTTGGAATAAAAAAAATTAAAAGTTTCCACCTCTTGATGGTGTGAAAGTGGTTGTTCTCTTGAAATTTTGAGTGTCGATTGTGATCAATATCGATGACTTGAATAGTTTTATTTTGAACAATATTTGTGTGCAAATTCGATGAGGCGAATTGAGTTGGATAAGTCATATGTGAACTCGTAGCATCTCATTGTGACTATGCCTTATTGAATAGATCTCTTGTGATGATCGTTGCACACTAGCGAGAATGGTTAAGTCTTGTTTGATGATTGTGTTAAGTCTTGTTTGATGATTGTGTTGAATGTTGTGTGTGGTTAGGTTACTTTGAAATGTATGCTTGATAAGACCTAGAACTTGCCCCGTTGGTCCAATTGACTAATGCGAGCGAATGATAGAAATAATCTTAGGAAATTTGTGAAGAGTGAGCCAATTTTGACCTTATACCTCTTTGTGGCCACCTTGTGAGAGTGTGAACCTAGCTTGGCACCGTTTGAGTCTTCCCTTTTCTTTGGATAAAACTTGAACTTAAATGACTTTTCCATTCCTCACCTAAAATCTTCATGGAGCTTTGGTGGTGTTGAATAGCCAACTTAGGCCAAAATCCTAAGTTGGGGGTGTGGTAAAAAAGGGAGAAAATCAAGAGACTTGAGAAATGCACCCTTGAAAGATCATGTTGAAAAGGATGGAACCCCTCAATATAAAAAAATGATTGAAAAAGAAAAGAGGAAGGAAATGAAGAAAAGGTTGAAAAAAGAGGTATAAATAAAGAGTGAGCATTGAGAAAATAAAACGGGCTATCCAATGATGTTTGATTGAAATAATGGGGTGTAAATTTTGAGAATTGAAGTGTAATAGAAAAGGTGAAAGAATGAAGAGCAGGCCATACTCCATGAAGGTAATAGTCACTAACCCTAAATGACCATACCCTAACCTTCAACCCTGATCTGAACCTTGAAAGACTTTTGAGATCTTTATTGAGTTTAACATTGTGTTTGTTGGAAAATTAGGGAAAGCCTATGGGAAAGATCTTGCATGAGTTTATTTTTAAGAGAGTGAGAGTTGTTTGTTATTCCTACATTCTGAAGATTTGATAATCTTGGTGTGTAGATGGAATCATTTTTTGTTGTTAGAGCATTCTAATACTCTTGTTGAGCTTGAACTTGCATTTGAAGCAAGCATTAAGAACCTGAGTCTGTTTGATGTTGGTTAGTCATAGTTTGAACCTTAGAGTGCACAATTGAACATTGCATGTATATTTTGATCCTCTTGTCTGCATTCATGTTGAGTCTTGAGTAGCACTATTTGTAGACATCCTTGTTGAACTGATCGATATTGAGTTTTTACTTGAGGACAAGCAAAAGTTTAAGTTGGGAGAGTTTATGAGTCCGAGATTTCAACTCATTTAGGGCTCTGTTTTGATAGTTTATTGTCCTCAAATGCCTAACTTATGCTCTGAACTAATGTTAAAATGTTTATTTGCAACAAATAAGGCAAATGGAGCAAGGCATGGACATTACCGGGCGAAAAAGAGCTAAAAAGATGAAAAAGGTTGAAGATAGCAAAAGGCTAAGAATCGTCAAAGCCACTCGCTGACTCACCCAATGGCACTTCAGCTCGCCTAAAGTTCCAGACTGCCAGCCCTAGGGACTTGGTGATGGATTTTGGAAATTTGGCAAACCGCCAAACGGATCGGTGACATCAATTGGGATCGCTTAAAGTCACAAAACCTTGAGGATAAAAGCCAAGGAAGACCGGTGATGGAATGGAGCAATTGGCGCTTCGCCATCTAGGTCAGCGACGCTCGCCTTACCTCGCCTAATGGCTCTGAAAGCCAAAATTTAGGAAACTATAAATTGAATTTTAAAAGAGTTGGATGGGAGTCTAAAATTATTTTCCCTGCACTGAGACATTTCCCCATTGTAGAACTTAGAGTTTTTGGCTTGATACTTGGTTTCTTGGAGTTTTTTAGTAGATTTCAACGTGGGTTTTTTATTTTGAACATTTTAGATCATTTTGAAGACTTGGATAAGAATACCCAGATCCTGGAGAACATATTTGGTATTGATTTCTTTCTTTTTTATGATGTGTAGCTAAAACTCCAATTCTTCGGGTGTGATCATGCGATTATTTGTTTAATTAGCTTATGTGTATTGTTGTTTACTAATTTATTTGTTGTTTTAAAGTGGGTTTAATTGGTAGCTGAGTATTAATCTATGAATTGTAGTTTCAAATGGAGTCCTAATTTAGTATTATGGGCTTGCTCGAGAGAGAGATTTTTGAACCAAAGATATCGATTGATGAATGTAGTGTTTGGGTTGTTGTGGGTTCAGCTCGAGAGAGTGAACCTTAACTCATTCCTATCTATCTAGCTCAAGAGAATAGATAAATTAAGGTTTTGGGCTATTTATAGTGTTATGCTTGTCGGGGTTCATGAGTACTCGCTTGAATCATAATACTTGTTCGAGAGAAAGCTATTGCATCTATAGTCTAGCCTACCCACTGAGATTTAGCAATTTATTAGTAGTCTACAATTACGCATATAGCGAAATTAGCTTATAATCGATCACATCCCCAAGAATCTCTATCTACTTGATTATCTCTCCCATTTTTGTATTTGTTATAGTTGATAATTGACACTGGTAAACCCCTCATCTAACATTGGTTTTCAAACCTTTAACTTAGTTTGTTTGAATTCGACAATGTCTACTTCTATAACCAACTAAACCGTAAGCTTTACTTCATAATTGAATTTGATACTATACTGCTCCCTGTGGGTTCGAACCCAACTTTTCGTTGGATTTTATACTAGATTATGATCTCCTACACCTAGTATTGGTTGAGGTGTAGTAGAGCGTTTATCAGTTACCTCATGAGAAAAGAATTGGCTCAAGATAGATTGGATAAGTTTTATGTTGACATAAATGGTAGCCGATTGTGATTTGGCATTGAAGAGTTTGTTGCTGTGACGGGATTAAAATATGATGGAGATGTTGTTGCAAAAGATTTTTATGAGAATTCCAATAGACTCAAACGAATATACTTTCCTCATAGAATGAATGTTGATAAGAACCAACTTGCCAATTGTTTCTTGAATAAGAAATGGAATTCAGATGAGAATGCTATTAAGATTGATGTTTTTTATTTTATATACACTTTGTTATTGTCAGATGTAGCTAATAGGAATTTTATTTCCGATCAACATTTCTATCTTGTGGAAAGTGGAGAATATGTCTTTTCCTTGGGGAAAGTTGGCATTTTTGAAATTGATGGAATCTATTAGAGACAAAATGTTTTCTATAAGAAAATTTCATAGATTTTGTGGGTTTCCTCTAGCTTTGAAGATATGGTTGTATAAATGTTGATCGGATGTTGAATCGGAGATACTGATAAGTATAGGTAGTAAAAGTTCACGAATTTTTAATTTGGGAGTGATTCATGATCGACCAAGTATTGACTTACAAAAGAAGTCTTTGTTTAAAAGATATGGTGATAGGATAACTATTATGGAGGTAATTATATGTAGTTGTTAATTATGTTAATTGTATTTTCTCAAATCTTTTTCATTGTATATTAGGTGTTTATAAACTTTCTTTATTGAAGTGAAGAAATGGAAGTCAAAAGTAGCAACTGTGGCAGTGATCATACTAACAAAGCTGAAAACCAAAAAAAACTTAATCAAAGGAGGAAAGAGGACATCATTCAAGAGTGCAAATTGATGAAACATGACGGTGAGGACATAATAGTAAGGAACAGAATTGAAAATGTATTTGCTATATTTCATATTTTGTAAATTTCATATCATGCAGATTATTATCTTATTATGTTTGATATAATAAATTAGTTATGGTTGTATAGAGTAGAAAATACTTATGTTTGACATGTTATGATTTTACAATTATTAAATTTTGATCCTTTAGGAAATATTTAACATGTTAGTGTTGAATTATGATTAATAATAGTCAATTAGATAAGCATGTTATTTGTTATTGTATATTAATTTTTACGTTTAATTGGATAATTTTCTTTGATTGTGAATTATTGTGAATCTTCAATAGCCTTGCCAGTATTTATGTTGTTTACCTTTTAAACATTATTATTATGAAGTTGTTTTGTTTTTGTTGGTTGTAGCTTGGGGAAGGACCTTCTTCTTTAAAAAAGTATGTTGAGGATTCTTTTGCTTCTTTGTCTAAAGACAAGGCCTCCTCATCTGATCCCATTAACCTTCAACACCATAAAAAATGATCCTTGTTTGATGCTGGAAGACATGTGGAATGCCCTAAAGAGTTTGTTCTTAGGAGTGAGTTTGCAAAGGTATATGTTCTTTATTATTTATACAACTTTTCATATTTTTTTAATCTCATAAAATTGTATTTTTTTCTTTTACAACTTAGCAGTGAATTTAATTTATTTAAGAAGCTTGTGGAACAGAAGCTGCTTGATACACCTGGATTTGATAATACAAATCATGAGGTTAAATTATTATTTAAAATTTTCCTATTGTATTAATATCTATTTTTCTGCAATTGATGGTTGAGTTAATTACATTTTTTGGACATTAGAGTGGTACGAGCTACAAGAAGGGAGTTGATGATGAAAAGTATTCGGATGATGATATTGGTGTATCCAAGAGTAATAAAATGCAGACTAATGAGGCAAATGTACATATTAATATTCATTTTATTTTCTAGTACAAAATGAATTTGATTTTATTAATTTTTTAAAATTGTTTGTTCAAAATTGATAGTTTGTAGCATGGAGATGGTTGTCTATAAGATGTATCCAGAAATAAATGTTATATTGGATGTTGTTTTTAAGGATGTTATACAATTTGAAAATTCTAGCATTGGGAACAGCAAGACATGTCAAATTGATGTTGTTGAAAAATTTGAAGAAAGTGTAATTTGTCAGATAAAGGTATGTGTGTATAAAATATGCTCTTTAATTCTTTTCTTGCTTTGTTTTGATATTAAATACATATTTCATTAAATAGATTTGGCATCATTTGGAGCGGGTGATTTTAGTATTTCTACTGATTCACAAGTGATTGTTGTCACGACCCAGACCGTCGTAATTGGCACCCACACTAACCCTCCGGTGGTATAACCATTACAACAACCCAAACTAAAAAATTTAAAGCTACGGAAGCAGGTTTAAATAACAATAAAAATGGAATCCCCATAAACTCCAAGGTTTTAACAAATAACCAACCAACTAATGCGGAAATTCAACTCCTAGAACCTAAAATTCATTGTACCAAAACTCTACTAACGACAATTCTAAGAACAAGGGGTACAACCCCGAAACTAAAAAAACACCTTAAACAAATAGTCTGATTCCTAAAAGAGTGGACTTAGACAAGAAAGATCCATGGCTGCCTGAAAGAACTCGCTCACCCTTGAATCCTATCACGCTCAATAGTCACCTAGCTGAGGTCTATCAATACCTGCCTGAAGATGCTTTGTACTCAACAAAGAACAAGCAAGTGCAGTATCAATACACAACCACAGCGTACTAGTAGGATCACGTGGCAATTCAAGTAAGAACAACATATATCAGAATTACAACAAGGTAGAGACATACCTGCACATAAAATCTATACACATCGATTATCACTTACTAACAACGTATAATTTCACAATTCTCAAGATATACAGTTATGTCAAGTCAATGGTTCTGTCATGGAACCCATACCCAAACAGTTAGTGTGCCAGATCATGACATTCGATCCAAGTTAATGTAACATCCGGCAATTTGAAATATCTATGAAGAGTTTTAGAATTGGAATTTATCATTTTTTTGGAAATTTGGCTTAGTTTAGAATCTGGAAATTTGGCTAAATTCAGAATCTGGAAAATTTGGTTAACTGTGGAAAAAAAAGTGAGTTTCTGGCCAACTTTGAGCAATCATAACTCCTAGATCAGGATGAGTTAGGAGTAGTCCCAGTTATGTTTGCGAAGCTTGTGGAATAATGTTTCCAACGCCACCAAGTTTTCTCGATTCCGAGTTCGTATGAGTGAGTTATGCCTTTTGGAAGTTGGGCAGTTGGCAGGGAAATCCGTCCGGAAATTTTAAGGGCATTTTGGTCTTTTCACTAATCAATTCCTTTGGTTATATTTAAGTGTTGGACTGATTTTTAGATCATTTTTTCCCATTTTGAAAGAGTGAGAGTGAGGGTTTTGAGTGAAGAGGAGAAGAAGAGAAGAAGAAGAGAAGAAGAAGAGGAGAAAGGGAAGATCAAGCAAGGAGATGATCGTGGATATCGTCGGGGGTGATCCCTACTAGGTATGTGAGTTCATAGTGATGGGTTGATTCCTTCCCCCACACACCAAACTCATTTTATTATTGAGAAAAGATTGGTTGTGTTGTTTGGAGTTGTTGGTTGTGTTGTTGAGATTGTTAATTGTGTTGTTGAAGTCCCTTGTTGATTTGGGACATGATTTGGTTGTGTTTTTGAGTTGAATATCTTGTGTGTTGAGGGATTTTATGATCCTTAGTGTTGGTTGGTATGCCCACACGCCAACTCATTTTTAATTCCAAGAAAAGATTTATTTTGGTTGTTGAAGTTGTTGGTTGTGTTGTTGAAGTTCTTGTTGATGAGGGATATGTTTCCGGTTGTGTTCTTGAGTTGAATCTATTGTATGTTGAGGGGTTTTATGTTTCTAAGTGATTGGGGCTGAAACCCTTTGAAGTTGAGGGCTGGCGCCTGGCAGAGTGCCCAGCAGGCCCCTTTGAAGGTGAGAGCTGGCGCCTGGCAGAGTGCCCAGCAGGCCCCTTTGAAGTTAAGGGCTGGCGCCTGGCACAGTGCCCAGAAATCCCCTTTGAAGTTGAGGGTGGCGCCCCGCGCCTCTCCTAGCGCCAAGGACACCAATCCTTCCCTTTCATTCCCCACTCTTTCATACATGTTCCTTGGTAAAGTACCTTCGTTTTATAGTTGTTTCCAATACTTTAAGGTACATCTTAACATCCCAAACTCATCTATAACATGTGATCAAACACCTTGAATTCATAATCCGATTCAAGGAGAGTTAGTTTCCAAGTCAAGTGAAGTGACACACCCCAAAACCAGATGTAATGTCACGTGCCCAACCCCACCGGACACGTCAGCCTAACACCCAAAAACCCGACGATACAGAATTTATAAAACAAGAATAAGCTAGAAAGATAAGCGGAAGTCTTTAAATAAACTCAACATAACCCCAGAATTGGTTGTCACATGTACCAACCTCTGATACAGAATCTGAATAAAATATATAAGTCTCATAGTAAAGTTCTAGAATAGAACAGAACAGTATATATAGATAACTTGAGGGCACGTCTGGAATGAACCGCTACCTCTCAAGT
>JAJOOO010081131.1:0-14333 GCA_029582685.1 Solanum piurae
ATGCATACATAATATATTATATTCATAAACAATTTTAAAGATTTTATATATGTTTCATCAAAATTTATTTATAATTTACTTATGAAAGAAAAAATGTCCAAGGTGAGAACATTTTTCTTATTGGTTTCATGTATATGAGTGTCTATGGAAATTCTTTGTGGAACTGAAAATGTCATTGTCTCTTTCTTCTATGCCAAAATAGTGAATTTTGAAGTTTTATTCAGTAAATTCAATGATCGAAAGTTCTGTAATGCCAGTCATTCTAACTATTTTTTCGTTTGAATGGATTGTTGTCAATTTTTTCACGTTTTGAATGAATTGTTTCTTTTATTTTTATGTATGGTTAATAACCGAATAACCAAACCAAAACCAAAAACAACCAAACCGATAAATGTATATTATATTTGGTTTGGTTTGGTTTTGATAATTTTAAAACCGATTAAGTTGGTTTGGTTTTGGTTTTGACCAATAACCGACTCAAACCAACCCGTGAACACCCCTATATGCAGTGGCGGATCCATGATTTTCATTAAGGGGGTTCGGAAAAAAAAAGCAGTGCTTAAGATTTGAGGTTTGAACCCCTCAACCACTAAACCAACCTCTAATATTATATTCAGGAGGTTCAAAATCAATATATAAACATAAAAATTCTTAAAAATACTTTAAATATACAACGTAATTTTTTGCCGAGGGGGTTCGGGTGAATCCCTCGGCAGACTCTAGGTCCGCCCCTGCCTATATGGTAGTAATGTATGTGTAGTTATGTAGTTTTTCCATTAAATTTACTAGGCTTAATCGGTTGACAACATTTAAGTATTGTTCCATTGTGTTTACCTTGTAAACTAATGTCGTTCTTGTTTAAGACTTTAAACTTCTCCTAAATAGACTATCTTATCTCCTCGAATACAACTTCAATTGTTGAACAATCTTTGCTAGTTTTCACGATACAAAGCTATAATGGTAGTATGAACTCGAATTCACTCTTGCAATGATTTTAGAATTTATCAAATATAAAAGTATTTTTTAAATTCTATGTGTTTTTAAAAACATATAAGATATAATTCTATTAAGCGTACATTAATAGAAATAAATATTAATGTATTATAGACTATCAACCAGAGTTGTAATATTTGTTGCTAGAAATTAATCAAGCGAGAAAAAGTAACATAACGAATTTTGAAAAATTTAAATGATAATGATCTACATAAGGTAAAATCTTAAAATAAGGACTTGCTTTGCTTATAAGCTTAAACCATGTAATATAAAGTGTAAAAATCTCAAGAAAATAAATGACAAGATCAAGTGTATCACTTTAATAATAATGTTGGGTCAATGAGATTAATAAATTTATTCAAGCAAACTATAGTAATGCTACTTTGACAGATTGGAAAGAATTCTTGAGATTTAGAGTTTGGGATTTTACCAAAATATACAAGTAGTTGATATAATATGCACATATATAAAAATATGTCACATATATAGTAGTATATATTAGGGATAATATGTATAAATACATATAACACATAGTATGTCACATGTATATAGAATACATATATTAGATTTTAGTTGTTCTTCGTTTTATTGGACTAATTCAGTTCGATTAGGAGAGATAGAATTAAGATGTTAAAAACCTGCAGAGTAATTACCTAGCACTTTATAACTTCTAAGGAAGTTATAGGGGTAGTCTAGTAGAGCGTATTGAAGAGAATAATGCATGTATTGGCTTTGTGTATTATTAATATTTTGTTTGGTACACTTTTTCAATCTATATATAACTAATGTTTGCATTAGTAACACACTCTATTGTGTATTGAGGGGTGTATTGCTAATATCATTGATTTCTATGCATTAGTAATGCAATGGGTTCTAATGCATTAGCATGGTTAGAGATACAATTATCATTCATAAACCTTCCACATCAGAGGCGTATTCAGGATTTTGGGATGATGAGTGTACTATTATGAAAAGGTGGATCTAATCGGTTTGTGATGGAATGTATGCGTCCACTAACTACGACAGGACCAGGTCCTTTAGACAGTTAAGATACACAAATGTAAATACTAAAAGTAAAGAGAACACGCAATACTTTACTTGAAAACCACCTTGCTCAAGGGAGTAAAATCATGACCTGTCACACAAGATTTTCATCTGCTTTCACTAATCTTATCAAGCAAAAGTGAAACACATATTACAATCGCACAATGAGATTAACCTCTTAATCTCAACACTAAGTAATACAACATTATTACTTACTGAGCCTAAGCAATGCATCCATTGCCCACTATTCTAACCCTCACTGATTAATATAGACTTTTGACTGTAAGACACAAAGTTAACCTTAACGATGTTCTTACAATGACTCACACAAAGTTTCGAAACGTTTCTAACAAGAGTGAAACGAATCCTACAATATAAGCACAAATACAAGCACTCAAAATAACAACAGGTTCATGAGGCAATTCTTCAGTCGATAAGGTCCCTTGTTGTTTTGTTTGAAGCTTGATTTTTTTCTCTTAGAATGAATAATCTGTTAGTTGTTTGTCATGTTGAATATAAGCACAAATACAAGCACTCAAAATAACAACAGGTTCAGGAAGCAATTCTTCAGTCGATAAGGTCCCTTGTTGTTTTGTTTGAAGCTTGCTTTTTTTCTCTTTGAATGAATAATCTGTTAGTTGTTTGTCATGTTGAATATATCAATTCAAGAAGTACGCTGACGACTTCACCAACCACTGATAAGACAGCTTTCCAGTTGTACAACATATTGCCCTAGACGAGAATACTCTGCAGAGGACCGGGTCCCTGCATTTGTGAGGATCATCAAAACATCTGAAAACCTTAAAACCTATCAGTTTGACATTTAGTTTCTTATCATTGAAAAAAGTTACGATTTTAAAATTATAGGTCTGAAATTGAAATGTTTAATTAATTATAATGCGAAAAGTGCTATCAATAACCACCACTTAGATAGGTGTTACCCAGTTTTAGAAAGAAAAATAAAACAAGATAGATATAAAATTCAAATTACTAACCTTACTAAGAGGTGCACCCAATCATTGTCACATTATATGATACTTCGTGTGTGGGTTCACACATCTATATTTAACAAAAAAATAAAAAATATAACACTACTATATATATGATTTCGGGAGGAGGCATGAGTTCACGTGATCCCCGCCTGCATACGCCTTTGTTCCACATCCTTTCCACTATATTTGTAGAGTATATTTTTGTAAACACATATTTTTAATTATTATTTTTATGCAATGCGTGATTATTTAGTACATCAAACCAAACACTCCATAAGAAAAGTCTTAACATAATTAATGCAAATATAACTGATATAATTATTACTAATAATATATATTTTGCATTTTTTTATACACCTTACAAATGAATACGAAAAGTGGAGGAATCAATTATTTTCCTATAAGAAATAACTTTTTTTCTCATCTTTCAAAAAAAGATAATGAAGCTTGCTCCTTGGCATGAGAGAAAACTATTTCTCTAATGCTTTAACAAATATTATAAATACTCAAGAATCAAGATATCTGCTCAATAGAGAACTATGTATGCATAATTTTAAAAAAAAATATATATACCTAGTGGGGATTTGACATATTTGCTTGGTTTACCAACATCCAAATTCATACTTGTCCATAAACTTATCATAATTTGACTTCAATTTTTCTTTCTTTGGCAACACTCAACCAAAGAAGAGTCTTCAACAAAATAGTGAAAAGATTGAAACTTTAACAATATTATCAATCTATAGTCATCTTCATACTTATCTCTGAAGAAAAAATAAAATGGAAAAGCTCTCAACTGAAACTGTGATTGACATACTTTCAAGATTACCCATCAAATCCCTTGTAAAGTGCAGGTGTGTTTGTAAATCCTGGCTCTATTTGACATATGAATTGCATATGATTGATACCCATCTCTCAATTTCATCTAAAAATGAAATCTTTTATGGTCTCATCCTCAAAAGCTCAATTCCCATTCACAGAAATAGTTGGCACAGTTAGTTATCTTTTGTACAGAGTGATGGAACTGATGATTATAAGTGTGTTAACTTTAATTTCCCATTACCCCTTTTGAGTAATTATGAAATTGTGGGTTCTTGTAATGGATTACTATGTTTGTTTGATCCAATTGTTAAGTATTTGACTCATATACTAAATCCATGTAGTGGGGATTTTGTTTTCTTGCCTAACCCTATTAGGGATTTGGGGGATCCTGTGAGTGTTGTTGTGGGGTTTGGGTTTTTACCTAAGAGGAATGTGTATAAGGTGGTGGAGATTGTGTATTGTAGAAGGGCTGTTGTGGGTGATGATAATGACGGTTTCAGGTCTAGTGTTTGTGTATATACTATTGGCGATGATTCATGGAGATGTATCGGTTCATCTCCTTATTCACTTCGCGGTAGGGATTTGTCCGGGGCATGTGTGAATGGAGCTCTTCATTGGGTTAGTTCTGGCTATGATGGTCCTAAACTTGTTGATCAAATTGTTGGTTTTGATTTGGAAAATGAAGTGTTTAGAGTCATTCCTCATCCGGATTTTGATTCGGGAAGACTCAACTATATGTTGGGTGTTTTGCAAGGTTGTCTATCGGCTACTAGACATAAGTGTCAAGATTATGTAGAGATTTGGGTAATGAAGGATTACGGTGTCAAGGAGTCGTGGACAAAGTGTTTGAAAATAGTTTGTAGTGAAGTTGGGCTTATCATTGGAGCTGTCCAGCCTCTTTTCTTTCAGAGAACTGGAGAGTTGATGATGCAGCATGGTGGAACATTGCTTTGTTACAATCCTCTGACAAAAACACTACGTGAACTTCGTATTTCTGGAATGCCACGGTCCTTCAAGGCGGTTGTTCATGTTGGCTCTCTTGTTTCACCCTAAAAGTTATTAAAACTCGCGAATACTGAATTTGCTTGATTTGGCATAAACATGATGGAGATCGGTTTCAAGCATTTGACCGGAGTAAAGTGGTTGTACTCCTGTATAAGACGAGTTCTATACACGTAGTAGCTAGCACTGTCCAGCCAAGCCATTACATGGACCTTTCTTTAGAGGACTCAAAAAACGATCAACGTACACCAGTAGGAAAAGGACCATGAGATAAAAACAGTAGGTATAAACCTATTTGTGCCATTTCTGTCTGTCATTGTACATGTGATTTAAGTACTCATCAAAGGATTTTTGTTTTCATGAGTTTCAAAGTACCATCGATCACTATGATCTCTTTCATTTCTAAGAATTTGTATTTCGTTTTTCTCTCCTACGCTTTCTGTTGGTCAACAACCAACCAACGTGCTCTATACTTCTTCAGTACTCATACAAGCTTGACGGAGTTGGACTTAATTTCACATCCTTCCTGGATTTTTTTGCTAATGATTTTATCAGCAAGGTAGTAACTGAAGTATCTTTGATAAAAAAAACTAGCTATCTGCTGGCACCCAAAGTTTTCTATATTTAGAATCTGATAAATTAAGCTATATACTAATTTCGAGTAGCACAACAAAAAACACTATGGAAAAGGGTCAAAATTATCCTCGAACTATTCGAAATAGCTCATATATACATTTTAATTATGTTTGAGATCAAAATTACTCTTGCCATCTATATTTTGGACCACAAATACTCTTAAAACATTATCTTTGTCATTAGAGCTGACATGATAGTCCACTCAGGCAGTCCAACATGACAAAAATACTTTCCTCTCAATAGTGTTGTTCTTCCTTGTTCATCTCAATATATAAGGTGACATAACAGTCCACCTAGACAGTCCAACATGACAATCACATATGGACAAAATGAGCATTAACATATAAAACGTTATCTTATATATTGTTTTTACTAACACTTTTACTAAGGGTGTGTTTGGTATGGATCGAGGAAAACATTTTCCAGTTTTCCCATGTTTGGAAAATATTTTTCCAAATAAACTCATTTTCCTCAAATTTAAGGAAAATGAGTTTCCTTCCAAATTTAAGGAAAACATTTTCTATAACTCTACTTCATCCTTTAATATTTTTTTCTTATCCTACCCTACCCATACCCCGTACCCCACCCTCCCCATTCAATTTTTTTTTTTTTTAATTTTCTTATTTTTTAAATTTCAAATATATTTTTATCCCTACCCCAAACCAACCCCCCCCCCCATCAAACAAAAATATAAAAAATATTTTTGAAAAATATTTCAAATTTAAACATTTTTTTACCCCACCCAACCCCTACCCCTACTCCCTACCTCCCAAAAATTGTTTTTGAAATATATTTTTATTTTTTTATTTTTTATGCCACCCCCCCCCCCGCGTGCGCGTCACCCCCACCCAGGCCACCCCCGTCATTTTTTTTAAAGAAAAATTGTTTCTGAAAAATATTTTTAAAAAATTCATTTTTTATGCCAATCCCACCCCTACCCCACCCCACAACGACCTTGTCAATTTTTATTATTTTGAAATATTTTTGAAAAAAAATTCATCGGTCAGGTCCAAGGGTCGGATTTTGGAACGGTCATCGGGGTCTTGTCCTAGTTTGGGTGTCGGGGTCGGGTCCTAGATCAATTATCAGGGTTGATTTTTGGATCATTAATTATTTTCCTAAAGAGTATTTGTTAGTCTCAAGTCAAAAATAAAAGATATTTTTTGAAAAATATCTTTCATTCACCAACCAAACATTAAAAAAATATTTTCTACTCACCAACCAAACATGAGAAAATAAGTTAGAAATTCACTTGTTTTCCAAGAAAACATTTTCCTTCACACCAAACACACCCTAAGTGTCTTTACAAATACCTAGAGTTGCTTTTCAAGGAAGCTACTCGAATGGAGTTCGGATTATATTTTTCATTATTGTATATATTATTGACGTTAGGCAAACGTTAGGTCGCTTCTTATATTATTGTTTTATTTGATTGTTTGTATATATAGTATGTTTATTATACTTATATATTGTTTTTATCTCCTCCTCAATTTGAAAAAAATGAATTTAGTCGGGACCCACAATTGTGAATTTCAAAGGATGCCTAATACCTTCCCTTCGGAATAATTTGAACCCCATACATAAAATCTACTAGTTTCATATACACTTTTTATTGATTAATTGATTGATTTTCTAGTTTTCCTAAAATTAAGTGGCGACCCCCTTTAAACCCTTTCTAAAATTCTTTTATTCAATTAAAATTAGATTTTTTAAGTCACCACGACGTTCCGCCTTTAAGGGATGTCAACATGGAATAGTTGTTTGTGGGTCAAATATTAGGTCCAAGACTTGTAGAGGTATACTTTTAAGAGAAAATTTCAGAAATAACAAACATAATGGACAAAATAAAGTTATATAGCTATAGTTTCGATAAATGCACTCCATAACTATAGTTCTGTTTGCTATGGTGATTGTGGTTGTATATTTCTACCCGTTTGTACATTTCGCTTGTGAATATACAAATAAGGTAAGTACATACAAATTTTGTATTTATATATTTAGGGATTTTTCAGAACTCTGTTTATATATTTCACTTGTCAGTATACAAACATGTAATTTATTATGAGTTCGTAAATCGTATACAAATAGTCGGGATTAGCATATACAATCCAAATCGAATCATACAAATTCTGAATTTATACAAATTAGCGAATTATATAATCAGGCTAATAACAAGATACGTCGAAACTATAGCTTCGAATTAGAATTTTCCTAAGCAGTAGCTATATCATTCAATATGATTTAAATATTTGTTATTTTGCACAATTTTCCCTACTTTTATATGAGTTTAGATTTTCTTCAAGCTAACTAAGATGATTTTCAATTCTCTGTGTTATTTAATTTTTATCTTTTATTACTTGTGAATTCAACACATATAATTTCAATGTCAATAAATGAAAAATTAACAGTCACAATCAAGTTTTATTTCATTTCATATGATGATAAACATACTGAAATGTAAAAATTAAAATCATAGATGATTAGCAAGACCTAGGTTTTCAAACATCGAAACTTAACGAAGAATTTTACTTATCCTCTAAAGGTGACAAATCACTCCCAAGGATTTCATATGGAAAAACAGCACCACGCTCCTTTTGTAGCTTCGCCACAGCTTCAGCTTCCTCCTTTGCTGCTTTCAGGAGCTCTTCCAGTTGTTGAAGCTCATGATACTTCAGTTCTTTCATGGGAGTTTTTAGCAACTTTTCAATGTTGGTAGGCTCCATCTTGGTTCCACAACTAAACTTTACTTTGAGGAAGTAAGAAAATGTGATGTAGAATATCAATATCACATGTGTATTTATAGTGTTAAAAAGTCACATTATTTGATAACAATGAACTCATGTACAATAATTATGTTGCCATAAGCGGTAGTAGAATATCTTGGATTTCTTCTTATTTGTTTTAAGTTGTGAAAATTTTATGGATAGAAATTTAGTGAATTTCCAAGTTTAGATCATTTGTATAAGTTATTTTGACTCTTAATTTTGGACCTTAATATTTTTAATTAATTGGTCAGCCTTCTTCAATTCAAAATATATAGTAAAATAAGTATTTATAAAAGTCAAAAATATTTTTAAAATCATTTTGACTTTTATTTTGTCGTTTTAAGCATAATATTCTAATATATATTAGATCTATTTAACATATAATTTTAAGTAATAATTATGTCAATCTTACTAATTTTAATAAAAATCAATTTATATTCAAAACAAATGTTTCGTCTTGTCAAATTGATGTTATTCGCTACTTAATTATTGATAAGTTCATTACTGTGAATGATTAGTTACCTTGTTGAGTCAAGCAGTATAACTCATTAATTGAATTTTTAATTTGTCTCAAATTTACCTTAATTTGAATTTAATTTGACTAATATATCTGAAATTTAGTTAAAATTAAAATGAAAAAGCTATTAGTTAAAATTAAAAAAAGCTATTGGTTACAAATATAGAAGCCTTTTCCTTCAAATTTCTCCTCTTTTCAAACCCTAGGAACTTATTTATTCACGCCACCGTAGCACGATTTGATCATTTTGATTGAAATCTTGCCGACTTTGATTATTTTAGTCATGAATTGTCCATTTGGGATAGTCATTTCTCTTCTTCATCAATTGAATGATAACTTATTTTTTTCTTTTCACTTATAGGTACAAAATTATTAATATTGGTCTTAAGTATTTACTAATCAAAATTTTGAATTTTCTTCAAAGAAATGAAATTCAATTTCAAATTTGGGCTCCTTGTTGTTTTTAAATTAAAATTCTATCCATTTGGAATTTTATCATAGAACCCCAATTTCATATGTGCAAGTAACTGTTGAATGCACAAAAGTAGTATTCGCTACTTCGATGACCTTGAAAAAGGAGAGTTTAAAATCATGAATTCTTCTAAGTTTAATGTTCTAAAACCTATCTTCTTGTAATGATTTTTTTCATCTCTCGACTTTCAAGTTCGAAAATAATTAGTCGATGTAAAAAGAAACCTCAATCCATCATTTCAACTTTCTATGCTGCAAAAGATGATTTTCTATAATATTTTGATACTTTCTCCATATTTCATTTGCTTAAGATTTGGTATTAGTTTGACAATTAGCTATAATTATGTCACGATCCAAATGATTGTGAGTGACACTCACACTAACTATTTCGTGAGAGAACCAATCGAACCCAAAACTTAACCTACTTAAGACCATTCAAAAATAAAATAATATTTGAGTTCAATTGAATTTTTATAAATAAATGTCAAATTCTAAATTAAAGTACGATTAATTCAATATCTAAATAACTCCCCCAAGAACTAAATGTCGTCATACAAGAACTTCTAACTAAAACAAGTCTATAGAAATGCCCAATATCTAACTAAGATAGGGTGTCTCAACGTCCGAAAGAATTGACAAGAGCTGCTATAGTGATCCACGGTAGCTTGAATACGGAGAGCGCACTCTTGAATGAAAAACTGCTTACCACACTAGAATTGAGATCTCGAAGAAATCTTTGGAGTATGATTTGCGCTCCACAAAAAAAGTACAAGATATTATCATTTCAAATCACCATGTACTGTACAAGCAACATATAAACCAACAAAAACTAGACTAGACTTCAACATATAGAACAACTCACCGTCAACAAATATAAACCAAAAGGTAAACCATTTAATACAAGGATACACAGTCATCTAATCACTCAAATACATCATGAACCAATAATTCAATTGTACATAGATGTTAAATGTCTTATTTATTTCAATAGCCATGACATGTAAGGAATCAACTTTGTCCACGTACCGTAGCTTATAAGTTTTCATTGTGTCAATGTTGCACAATGACTATTTCATGATACCAATTTTTACTGTACCTCTCACTACCTCTCACAATGGCTATTTCATCAAATTTTGATCAAATTTTTTATTTGAGGTCTGATCTTGTGGATTTTCTAACTATAGTGAATCAACATTTTTTAAAGCGTAGCAGTGATAGATGAGACTGAAATTGCATTGATTGTGTCTATAAAGTTTAGCTAAAAAACTTTGTAGCAGGTTGAGAAAAAGGGTAAAAACTAAAAAGTAATACCTCTCTTCTTCTAATATTACTGATTATGTTTTTGGAGAACAATCTAAATACATAAATATTTCTATCATATTCACTAATTATTTCTATAGTTTGAAATAATTACATTTTATCTTATTAATTAATAATTTCATATCATATTTCAAGTAAGATACACGTAGATACATATTTTTTGCTATCAGATACACTGAACAAGGAAGGAGGCGAGTAAGCTTTTTCTATGTATCTCAAATATATTCGTATCACACTAGATACATATATCTAATATAATTCACATGTGTCTGAGATACTAGATACGCATGCAAGATAGGAGAGTGGTGAACGAGATGAAAGAGAAGGGATTTTATCTATCTCAGGTATATGCGAATACACTTGGATACCATGTATCTAAAATAAATTATACCTAATTTTAACCCCATATAATCCGAGAAACATGTATCTAGATGCATCAAAATTCGATAAAATTCATTATATAACAAACTAATGTTATATCTTACCAAGTTATTGATAACTTGTTCGCGTATACTCTACTCTCCCCAAATTTTCTCTTACTCGGTTGAACAAATAAACAAAAATCTGACATTGTGTCAACCTCTTCATTTAAATCTTTCTCGTTTGTAATGAGAGTGAATTTGACAAGCAGATAAAGAGTTGCTATCTTTCTTGCACCAAACACGCCCCACCAAAGTCAACTTCATTTTCAGAACTCGAACTCGAAACTCCTGATATATATGGCAGTTGTTCCAACACAAAGCAGTTGAATCAAAATAAGCTCAAATTAGCAAATTGAAAGTTGTATGCTGAATGGATAAGTCAAGGGACTAAAATAAACGTACCTTTGAAATGACTTGTTTCGGACCCGTTTGACAATTTTTTTCTTTCAAAATAATTTTTCACTTTATTTGAAAAATCAGTATTTTGACTATGGAAATTTCAAATTTAAATTGAAAAAACAACTTATAACCTATTTTTCAATTCACTTTCACTTCTGAAATTGTATTAAAATACATTCAGACATGAATATTATTTCAAATACTCTATGCTAAAAATATAACAAATACAATTCTATCTTCATTTCAAACTCCATCAATTCTAAGAGGACCTTTGATCATGACTTTTTTTCTTTTTTACTTTTTTTAGAACTAAACTCAGAAAAACACGTTTGATCATAAAATCTCAAATTTAACCTGAAGTTGAATTCTAGAATTTTCAAGAATTTGAAATCACCAAAAAGTTTCATTCTAAATTACTCAAAAACTTTCAAAAATAACTCCAATTTATATTCACAGTAAAAATCAACTCCAATTTTCATGACCAAAACAAAGTGAAAAATAATTAAAATTTATGATCAAATACCTACTTAATAAATACCCAAAGTTAGATAAGTATTTTAGTATATTATAATATTTTCTTATGCATACATAATTTAAAATTACAAAATTTAAAATGAACTTTTTACTTTTAAAACTAGTATACATACTCGCGCGTTGCGCGGCTAGTTGATAAATGTAATTGTAAATATTAATTTATTGATAATTTTAAAATTTACCTTATTATTAAATAAATGATTCACATTAAATATGTATGCATAATAACTTTAACAATATATTAAAATAAAAAATAAAAAATAAAGATTTCAAATCCAGCGAATTAAACACCAATCATCCTGCAAAAAAATAAACTTAAAATAATTAAAAATTATGAAAAAAAAGGGAAAAAAATCAACAAAAACTAATGATTTGCAATAATTATTGATGAGAGATTTTAATGCTTAAAAAGTTGCTATATCTATATATCAAATCTCACTGATAGTGTTAATTCTAAGTATAAAGTTGATTATAGTGACGTTGTCTCAACAACTACAAAGCCACATCCAAAGAAGAAGGAAAAAAAAGTTATATTGTTAAATTTTTTTATGCATAAATAGAAATAGAAAACAAATAAATTGTTTTACACTTTTTATAATAAGAGTTCCCTAATTGTCTTTATCTACATATACTATATTTAGATTTTGAAGTAATTATCTTTATGTAAATATTTCATTAATGTATTCATTTATATAAATTTATAAAGGGACTTCTTTTAAAATTAATAAATATAAATGAATATTATTAATGCATAAACAAATATCAACTGTTAATAAATAGCTAAAAGTGTATGCATTTTTTTTTAGTAATTTTAATAGTTAGTTCATGATTTATATTTTTTGATTAAGTTAAAAGATCAACTGATAAACACAAAGTATTTAAATACTTTTGATAATATGGTTAAAGGTGAGGTATGTATCAAAAAAAATCTTAAAACATATTTTAATTTGACGTAACTATTTAAAATATTCAAAATTATTTATTTCATGATTTTTTAATTTTATTTTAATTTAAAATTAATACTGAAAAAAATGTTATTAACACAATTTTTTTTTCTTGATAATAGGACTTTTTTTATTGATTATAGGACTGTGTAGTAATGTATGGATAATAGGAAGAGGTATAAACAGTTTTTTTTTTCTTTTCGTTAACATATTCATTTATATAAAATTTACAAAGATACTTCTTTTAGTAAAACTAATAAGCATAAACACATTTAAATTTAATAAGCATAAACAAAAGGTTTATGCAATTTATGTACTATAAAAATTATAAATCTTCGCGTAAATAAAAACTCAAATTATACTAAATAGCTATCCATCACTATGACTAAAGAATTGTGGAAATATTAATTTTAATAAAATACTAAAAAGTATAATTAATAGAGAAAAATAAAATAACTATAGAAGAAACTTTAAAATATGATAAAAAACTGTAAAGAAAAATAAATTTCATGATCTATTCCGATGTAATTAGCATTTTGATTTTTGTATTTTTATGTTTTAGATAGTTAATATTTTAAAAAAAAATAGTTACCTATATTTTTGGAACTATTACTATCCATCCATAACTCAAAGTTAAATGATAATATTTAAATAAATTTTAAAGTGATTCCTCTAATGGTAAAATATTTAGCCGTCACTACACCTATTTATTTTTTATAAATATAATATTATATTTTAAAAAAAATAATATTATTATGTTAATAAGTTCCTAATTGTTTGACTTTATGCAACTGAAATTTTTAAGTTTTTTGTTTCGCTTTATTTGGGGAAATTGAGAACCTATGCATTTATTTCTTTTCTACTACTTATATATATGTGTGAATAACCACACATGTGGAGGTCAACATACCTCCTTCACATGTGTGGTTTAGAGCCGTCAATATGGGCTAGGTCCGTTGGGCCGGCCTGGCCTAACCCGGGATTTAATAGGGCTGGGCTAAGATTTTTTTAGCCCATTTAAGAAAAGGACTTTTTAGCCCGGCCTGAATAAGCTTGCTGATTTGTGGGGCTTGAGAAATATAGGTAGGGCCGGCCCGTGGCCAAATAAAAATAATTAAAAAAATATAATATAATATTAAAATTTAAAATTAAAGAGAGTCCAAACTCAAAATCTATTTAATATTTAACTAATTGAAACCACATATAAATTGCAGATGACAATGAAGATGTTAAGACAACATTGCCACAAGTTGATTCAGATATGCTTGATGAAGATGATCATGAAGTGTTGGATACGCCATAGATTTCATGATGTGTTAGATACGCCATAAGTTTCATGAGTTTTGTAAGGAGTTTATTTTTAACTTTTTTATGATTGAAATATTGTCACATTTTTTGTATTTTAATGTGACAAAACAATTAGGTTAATATTTCTATTTAGATATTTATACTTTTATTTGAAAAAAACTTAA
>JAJOOO010081133.1:0-14614 GCA_029582685.1 Solanum piurae
CTTATATTTTCCTTACTAATTGTTAAAAATTATGTGGAAGTTTATTTATTATTTCTCTATTTTTTTTTATACTTTTCCAAATTTTGAAAAGACTAAAAAATCTACCTCAAAACCTTATTGAATTATCAAATACGCCCATATTTAAATCATTTCGTCATTGATGCTATTAATTTCTTAAATTTCTTTCCTTAAATTCATCAATAATGTTATGTGTATCATTTCCTTAAATCATTTCTTTTTTCTTTTTACTTTTTTATTTATTTATTTATTTAAAAAATTAATTGTCATAAACTGCATAAAAAATGTATTTTTTTAATATATAATAGAATTTAATTTGTCGTTTTATTTTGAATTCTTAGATTATTTCTTTTACTAAAGATCGATATCTATATGTTATAAGTATATAAATGTTGTTCTTAAATGTCTATTGAAATATAAAACTAAAACTAAAAGTATAATAATGCTATGAATGACCCAGCATCGACTAAGAACAACATTGATACTGGGTCATTCATAGATTATTTCTTATTATTTGATCTAAGAAAATTAATATCAATGTTGCTTTTAGTCGATACTGGGTCATTCATAGTATTATTATACTTTTAGTTTTATTTTTATTTTTTAATAAAAGTTGATGACCTACAAAATTCAAGCTTTATTCATATTGTATTATAGATTTAAAAGTAATCACTTTTAGATTGTTAAATTATTTTTGATTCATTAATTTTCTATTTTGCTAACATAATATATTAAAATATTATTTTTGTTCTTATTATTGATTAACTATATAACTTATGAATCTAAGGGTTTCGGAAAAAATAATAATCATATGAACTTGAAGTATTGCAACTTATATTTCATGAATAGGTAATTTATAAAAAGTTTATTTTAAATTATTATTATACCGCGCGAAGCACGGACAAGTTTCCTAGTATCTACATAATTTTGCTAACAACAGAAAGTTACTTGAAACTCATAAAATAAAATTTATCTAATTTAAAAAATATTTGAATTTTATCGTAACAGTAAACTTAGTTAAAAAGATAATTCGAAAATAATATTCGTACTACGAAATTAACAAAAAAAGAAAGCTAATATTGTATATTAAAGCGTAAAATTTTAAAAATTCTTACTTATTCTCTCTTCTTGCCTTATTTAATTTTTTTTATTTCTTTTTCTTTTTAAAAAAAATCCAATAACTTTTCATTAATAACAATAAATTTATTTGAAACTCATAATTCAAATAACAGTATTTTAAATAAAAAATTAGCAGTAACAAACTTAATTTTAAATTAGAATAAAATTTAGTCAACCACAACAAACACAATTGGAAAGTTTGAATATTATAACATATTTAAAATACAATTTTCTGAGCATTATAAGTTTTAAGTTTTTAACTGTCTACCAAAAAAAATAAAAATAACATAAGAATGTAAATTGTCACGTATTAGAGGGAGAGTCACTTTGATGCAAGGAGTTCATTCAAACTTTTTAAACAAAAAAAAATCTATTTTATATATAGTTATTTAATATTTTTTATCTATAATAATACATGTATATTTCATTAACTTTTTTGTATATTTTCTTCTTCATATTTTTATTTTCATTTGTGAAAATTGGGGTGTAGCCACGGGCCACAGTCCACACACGCGCGAGGCAGTAAATATTGGTAAAAGTTAACATAAAAAAAAAGAAATTTTCTTACGAATTTATTCGCAAGTAAAGTCTCAGGAAGATATTCAAATAAATTTCCTTAAATAATATTAATTGTTATCTTCTAATTATTTATTTTGTTCATTGAACCACATAGGCCTAGGCACACATGTACCTACTTATCCATATTTCTCACATCACTACACACCCATTGCACAATTTAATTAGTGCCTAGTTCCCATGAGATGCAATTTAATTACGCCCCTAGTGCCAAGTCCAGTGAAATTCCATGCCCATTCATTCTAGTTGCTTCTTGATATTCTATTCTATCAATATTTTTAGTCATAACATTATAAATGTTACTCCCTCTGTCCCTAACTACTTGCCTACTTTTGAATTGACACACCTATTAAGAAAATAATTATTGATATAGTGAGTTTACCATTTTACCCCTATTAATTATGAAGTGGATGAATTAAAAAATTAAGATTTTTAAAAAGTTCTACCTTTTTCAAAGTAATTAATTGAGGATATAATAGGTAAATGTTTTTTGTAAAAATGGACAAGTAATTAGGGACAGAGAGAGTAAATTGTTGGTGTCTTCTTTTGATGTGTTACAAAAGATAGCATGACACTATAATAATTTTTAGTGTTTTTCTTCAATATGATTAATTTTTAAAGCTAAATTTAATTAATTTAATTGAGTATTTAAAATACCATTTAGATATTCATAAATTACACAAAAGTACTCGAAGTTCATCTCATGTCAATATGGTAGGTAATAAAATATATCTTAAATATTGGCTAAAGCTCATGTAATTTAACTCTTGAAAAGTGAAACATGACAACTATTTATATATTTAAAATAAATCACTACCAACAAACATATCATGAAAATTTAATACTTACACTTCCTATGAGACTATACAGAGATCTCTGACTGGGATTGAAATTTAAAAATATGAAACAAAAAGGACAATGAATATTTTGGAAAAGAGAAATTGATTATGGAAGAAGACTTCTTGAGTTGGATTAATTTGGATGTTTACAAGTCACTGATATCACCCCTATTTATACTAGTTTAAAGATGCTTTTAGAAATTCTTCAAGATACATTTATGAAAAAAATTAGATAACTTTATATTCAATTATCTAACAAGAATATAGAACTTCTAGACATGATATCTTAACATAAGTATTAAAGATGTTATAATAGGTCATTCTAGAAGATTTCCTAAAAAATCTAGGATATTTTGTAGTTCTAAAGTTTTTACTTTGTTATTTCACACTCCCCTAAAAATAATTTTTTGAAAACTACATCTTCAAAAAAATTTAGATAACTTTATATTCCAATTATCTAACAAGAATTTAGAACTTGACATATTTTAAGATAAATACCAGAGATGCTATAGTAGGTCATTCTACAAGTTCTCCTTAAAAAGTATATGATATCTTTGTAGTTCTAAAAAATCAACTTTATTATTCCGCACTCTCCTGAAAGTAATTTTTTTAAAACTAGCTTACTTGTAGAAGAAAAACTCAAACGAAGTTTTGAAACCTTCCTCAATGAAGAGCTCAACAATATTTTTTTTCTACTCTTCTTTCTTCTTCAAATGATGAAGGTTTTCTATGATGTGAATTATATGGAGATTTTCGTGGGGATTATATATTTAAATTCATAAGGAAATAAGTTTCCTACGAATTTTTCTATAAAATAAAATTCGAAGGCAAAATCTTCGTAAGTAATTATTTCCTGTGAATTTCAAAATTCTCAATTAATGTACCTAAGAATTTAAACTTCGCATGTAAATTACTTGCGAATTTTCTTGCAAAGAATACTAAAGATATCCCAGAATTTTTGGTAAAAATTAACAAAAAAAAAAGAAATTTTCTTACGAATTTATTCGCAAGTAAAGCCTCATGAAGATATTCAAATAAATTTCTTTAAATAATACTAATTATTATCTCCTAATTATTTGTTTTGTTCATTGAACCACATAGGCTTAGGCACACATGTACTTACCTATCCATATTTCTCACACCACTACCCACCCATTGCACAATTTAATTAGTGCCTAGTTCCCATGAGATGCAATTTAATTACGCTCCCTAGTGCCAAGTCCAATGAAATTCCATGCCCATTCATTTTTAAACTGCTTCTTGAAATTTCATTTATCAATATTTTTAGTAACATTATAAATTTTAAATTTTTGGTGTCTTCTTTTGATGTGTTACAAAAGATACCATGACACTATAATAATTTTTTGTGTTTTTCTCCATTATGATTAATTCTTAAAGATAAATTTAATTAATTTAATTGAGTATTTAAAATACCATTTAGATATTCATAAATTACACAAAAGTGCTCTAAATTCATCTCATGTCAATATGGTAATAAAATATATCTTAAATATTGGCTAAAGTTCATGTAATTTGATTCTTAAAAAATGAAACATGACAACTATTTATATATTTAAAATAAATCACTACCACCAAACATATCACGAAAATTTAATACTTACACTTCCTATGAGATTATACATACAAAGTTGAATATTAAACCTAGACAAAATTGAAATTATACATACAAAGTTTTTATAAATAAATAATTAAAAATATAAATAAATTTATAAGTTTAAAGTGCAAGAAAATTATAATCAATAATTGATATATCTTATTAGGTATTTGTGGTGTTTATAGTTTTAATTTATCTTTTAATAATTATATTTTAACATACTTAATTATATATTGTAAATAAATATTATTTAATAACTTACTATATAGAGAGAAATTACATCATTTTTAATGTTATAAAAAATGAATATACAAGTAAACTTATTTATTTTTCATTTAATATAATTCTATCAATGAGGGGTAATCAAACTTCACATTAATAATGTATATAATCGAATTTTTCAATACTTAAATGTAATGCTTGACTTATTCAATATTACACAATTTAATATGAATAATACTAAATCATAATTAATTATATTTATGATAGCTATTTTTCTATTGGATAAATAGCTAGTCATATAATTTTAATGTTTAGCATCTTTTAATAAAAAAAGTAAAATAAAAAATAGCATCATTGATTTTTAGTGAGACTAAATATTAATTATATATAAGTTAAAAATATTGATCATGACATTTGTATTAATATTTCAACACCGTATTAGATTGGTATTATTGTATAATAATTTATTTAATCTAAAAGTAGGGTAAATGTTTAACAATAAAATTCATTTTAGTGTCATTGTTATTTTTATATTATTTAATTTTTTAATTTGGTTTAAAATATTTTAAAGATAATATTCCTCGAAGATTTCAAATAAAAAAAGTTCTTAAATTCAAAAAAAAATTGCAACTAAAGTATGCATTCCTCAAAAAATCTCCAACTAAATTCACAACAATAAAAACTCCAAGTAATACTACAAGTAAAAGGAATTCCCAAGTATATCCTCAAGAAATAAATTTCCAAAAAAAATTGTAAAACATGAATTCCCATGTAATACAACATATACAATTATTTCTAAATAAACTTTTAAGTAATTATTCTAGCTGAATGGGCAAATAAGTTTATCTAGGAATTTTCTTGAAACAAATAAGAAAAATATATTTTTTTCATTACTTGCGAATTTATCTATGAAAATGGTACTTGCAAATTATTTTTCCCAAATTATTTTCTAGGTAATAATTTTGCAGAAATGACGCCAATTTACCTATGAAAATGGTACTTGCAAATTATTTGCCCAAATTAATTTCCTAGGTAATAATTTTGCGGAAATGATGCCAAATTTACCTACCAAATATTTATGGGAAAATATTTTTCGCAAGTAAAAAATTTCAGAATTTAGGAATTTCATATTTTCGGATGAAAATTCATAGAAAATTTAGACGAAAATAATCCTCAAGTAAAATTTCAAGGTAATTTTTTTCTAATAGTATAGTCATGCAAATAAACATTAATATTACTAATAAAACTTTTATCTTTGTAGTGAGCTGACTTGATAATTTGTCTGGGTGGCCTTTTTAAACCATGTGCATTATTTTCTTGTTGAATTTTCACTCTCACTTTTTTTTAAATTTTTGATAGTTGTACTATCTGGATAAATATTTGTGATGGATACGGTTAAAACTTAGGCGTTTAAAATTTTAGAACATGCTTCTTCCGATGCAACTCGATAACACAATGATATTTCATTAGAATTAGCCTCTTCATTTGAATTGATAACGATCTAATCATTAATTTCGTTTAAAACCTTAAAACTAACGTAGAATTCACCACCAACTTTATGCACTTACACAACATTATCACTAAATGAATATCAAATAACATGGGAACACAATTCATATCATCACATACCGCTTTCACACAAGATTATCTCTTCCCATGATTTCTAACCATTCCGACTGTCATGAATTCAGTGTTTCCCCACAATCACAATTTATCTATTTCCCCTTACTATCTTTACCAATGGTAATCCCATACCAATTTTTTAAAAATAACTCCAAGATAGATCCTACTAGACATGTATAATACAAATTTTTCATCATGGCCAATAAAATTTTAGGACTTAACTACACAAGGCATGCTCAATAAATCACATAACAATTTCAATCATTCAGACAAGTATACTTCACATAGGTAGATATTCAAGAAACGCAATACACATAAAAACAATCGTTAAGCATTCATCACCACTTTAATCAAGTTCATAAAATTTTATTCTTATTGTGGATGACCACTAACTAATCATTCATGCATTCACATGACCTCCAGGACCAGATATCAATTAGAACTTTAGATACCAATTAGAACCTTCCAGTTACAATTTTTTCCTTGCTTGTGTACCTTTAGCTGCCATAATGGCATCGGGATTACTTTGTTAAGATATCAATTGAATTCAGAGATACCTATTTGACTCAATCCATACCACAAGTGACACACCACACAAAAAAATGAAGAAGTGAGACAAATTACTAGAATATTTCATAGCCCCCTAAAGATTAAGTGTGAGCGTCAATACACCAATCATCAGATTCTATTTTATCATGTAGAGAATAGTAAAAGAAAGATAAAATTGGAAAATCTTTCTACTGGCTCAAGCTCATTAATTAGGATCCAAAGATTCAAATAAAAGAGGAAGCCAGAAAGGAGGAGAATATTTTGTAAAGAAGAACTTGGTTACAAATGCCTAATGTCACCCTTATTTATATTAGTTTGTAGAGATGCTTTTAGTTATCTTCTATACTACCTTAGAGGCATGAACTTCCTAACTTGAATGTTAAATTACTATAATACCCCAAACTTAAAACACCCAATTTTTATATACTCTATATTTCATATAATATTTATTTACTCTATATTATATTAAAGCTGACACCTTTTCACATTGATGGGTAGTAACTTTTCTGAAGAATTGTGATTTTTTTATAGAGTTGTGCCATTTTCAATGAGTTATGACATTTTTGAAAAGTTGTGATTTTTCTGAAGGGTTGTGACTTACCTGATAAGTGATAAGGTAGGATAAACACCTTTTCATACTATCCCTTATTGTCTATAAATAGAGGGGTTTTCTCACACTTTTAAACAATAATTTTTTTAATTTTCTATTGTTCTTCTTAAAACAAGGAAGATTGTGAGAATGACATAACTCAAGTTCAAACGGGAAGACTATCTTGATAATTAATATATACTCATTTTCATAGCCATAAATATACTTTTGCATCAACTTGTACTTGACAAGAAGTTCTATGATGTGTCGTTGCACAAACTACAACTTGGTGTTCAGGTTCTGAAAAGTCTCAAACTCTTTGAGAAAAAAGATTTGATCAAAAACTTGTTTATAGAGTCCAAACTAGATTTAATAAGTACTCCTTCATTTCCAATTTAATTGTTGTACTTTTATTTTTATTCAGTTTAATATAAAATGTTCTTTTTTCTTGGGGGTGGGGGCGCGCATCTTTAAGACCACAAAGTTAAAAGACATTTTTATATATTCTACATATCATCTTTAAATTAAAAATCTTATTTATTTTTTAAACTTTCATATAAAATTAAAATTAGACAAATCTATATCTATCTTTTTTTATCTATACTACCTTGAAAGTATGAACTACCTAATTTAAATGTTAAATTATTATAATACCCCCAACTTAAAACATCAAATTTAGTATATCTTCTATATTTTATATTGTATTATATTTATTTATATAACATTATATTATATTAATGGCAGACACCTTTTCACATTGAAGGGTTACAACATTTTCAAAGAGTTATAACTTTTTCTATGAGTTGTGACATTTTCGAAGGGTTGTGACTTTTCTATTGGGTTGCAACTTTTCTGAAGAGTTGTGACTTTTTTGAAGGGTTGTGACTTTTCTAAAGGGTTGTGATTTATTTTGATAAGGCACAATATGCAGTTTTTCATACACTACCCTTTGTTGGCTTAAGGAGGGGCTTGATCAATTTTTTAAACTATATTTTAAAAAAGTTTTTCATTGTTCTTCTTCTTATTAAAACACACAATTTAGTATATCTTCCATATTTTATATTTTATCTATATTATATTATATTATATTAAAAGAAGATATCATTTCACATTGAATGATTACAATTTTTTCAAAGAGTTGTGACTTTAAGGATTATGGCTTTTATGATAAGAAACAATATGCACATACTAATACTGCACTTTTTAAACTATAAATGGAGGGGTTTCCTCACATTTTAAACTACACTTTTGTATGTTTTCTATTCTTCTCTTCTTAAAAACTCAAGTTTGATTTAGAGATGTTGACAATCTAAAAGTTCAGTGAAATTAGAACACTCCCTAACATGAATGCTAAATTAACTAATACCCCAACTAAGAACATCCAATTTAGTATATCTTATATATTTTATATCAATATTTATTTATAATATATTATATTAAAAGTAAGAACTCCAATAATACAAGAATAAATAATTAATGCACTATGGGTAAGGAAAGATAAAGTATATTTAAGAGGTATAACTAAGAGATTTTAAGAGTGACTAACTTTCAGTAGTAATCATAAGAAAATTACATCCACTATTCGTAGGAACTTATACTTTATCATTCATTTTATAATTGTTAACTTAATTATTTTATCTAATATTATTCATATTATTTTTAAAAATAATGTGATACATGATTTGATATTCACGCACAACACACGTGCGTCAAAACTAATTATTCTAAATACATCTCTTTTATCTTCCTACCATCTAATAAGGATCTAAAAAACTTCTAGACATATCTTAAGATAAGTATCCAAAATACTACAATTAACATTCTAAAAACTTTTTCTCAAAATCTAAGATCTTTTATAGTTTCAAAATATCAAACTATATTATTTCACAACCCCTAGAATTATATATAAAAAAAGTGATGTCACTTCTATACCACTTAATACCAAAGGAGATTTTAGATAGGAAATATTGTGATTTGAAGTAGTAATATTAATACACTATAATTTAAGTATTAAACTGACAATACATAAATAATTTTTATATTTTTTTTTACATTAACTCATTGGCTAAATCCATATAACTGAGTTGGACAAAATAGGATGTGAAAAGAATGAATTGCCATGAAATCATTACTCCCTAGTTACTTGTCCATTTTTTCTTTTATAGTTATCCCTAATTACTTGTTCATTTTAACAAATCAAAAAAGAATAATATTTTTTACGTATTACACCCTCAATTAAATGATTAATTACTTTGAAAAATGTAGAACTTTTCATCAACTTCATAATTAATAGAAATAAAATAGTAAACTCATTATGTCATTAATTATTTTCTTAATATATGTATCAATTAAAAAATGGACAAGTAATTAAGGATATATAGTTTATTTAGCAATGAGCCAATGACCAAAACTTGTTCTATAAATGGCCCTCTCCCCCCGCCCATTACTTCCCCCATCCCCTCCTCATTTCAAGGAAGTGTGCCAAACATTTAGATCCTTCTCACCAAAAAAAAAAAAAAAAAAAAAAAAACACAAGGAAAGAAAAGGAGAAAATAGAGAAAAAGAAAAGGATTTACATTAGAGAAAGGGATAATCATGGATCAACTAAAATTTGTGATGGAAGCCTCTGAGGCTGTCTCCATTACCCACAAACTTGGCCTACCTTCTGTCCACCACCTCCTCCCTCTCTTGGTTCAACCAGCACAAACCCTTGCCCGCCCACCCATCTCCAACTACCACGTCGCCGCTGTTGGCCTCGGCTCCGACGGCCGTGTATTCCTCGGCGTTAACCTTGAATTTCCTGGCCTACCCCTTCATCACTCTGTTCACGCCGAGCAGTTTCTCATCACTAACCTTGCTGTTCACCGCTGCCCCTGCCTCGTTGCATTCGCTGTCTCCGCGGCCCCCTGTGGCCACTGCCGACAGTTCCTTCAAGAACTCCGTAACCCTTCCGATCTCCAAATCCACATCACATCTCAACACCAAAACAATCCCGATGTCACATTCGAACCTTTGCGTGAAATCCTTCCCAACCCATTTGGTCCATTCGATCTCCTTGATGACGAAACTCCTTTGCTCCTCGAGCGACATAACAACGGTTTAATTCTGTCCTATGAGATTAATCACGATGGAGATCTATGCAATGGGTTTTCAGATGACGATTTGAAATCGGGAAATCTGAGTAATGGGTTTTATAAATTGACAGAAACAGAGAGTACTCTTTTAAGGATCTCAGCTTTGGAAGGTGCTAACGATTCGCACGCACCTTACAGTGGGTGTCCATCAGGGGTAGCTATTATGGATTGTGAAGGGAAGATTTATAGAGGTTCTTATGTGGAATCTGCTGCTTATAATCCAAGTTTAGGGCCGGTGCAGGCAGCATTGGTGGCTTTTGTGGCTGAAGGAGGTGGTGGGTATGAACGAATTGTGGCTGCGGCTTTGGTGGAGAAGGAAGGCGCAAAGGTAAGGCAAGAGGACACTGCTAGGATCTTTCTGAAATTGGTTTCTCCTAAATGTGACTTGAAGGTTTTCCACTGCTGTGTTGCTGAAAATGGTTGTAAAAAGGATTGAAGATTGATATGAATTTAACCAATATTTGTTCATTCTGCAATTGCAAGTTGGCTTGTAAAAATATCCACTTTGATGAAATGAATAAACCATATTAATCCACCATCCTATTAGCAATCATATAGTCAACTCTGAATTATTTTGTGGTTAAGTTTTTTTTTTGTCGATTAGATATTTTTATTAAAGTTTAATTAAATTTGAATTGTATCAGCAAATTTCACATTAGCTGTGATGCTTTCCCTACAAGAAATAAAGGTGGCAAAATGAGCACCGCAGAATCAATAATTTTGGCATTCTTTTTACCATTCTGTCAGTATGTCAATTGTCAACTACCAAGTCACGAATGAGATTCTAAAAGCTGGCATATGCCTTCCTTACCATCTTGATTAACATTATTTTATTAAATATAGTATGATATTTGTGTCTATTTTAATTTATGTGATGTAATTTAATTAAACATAAAATTTAAAGAAATATGAGAAAATGTTATAATATATTAAAACTAGTCTTTATGATCGTTTGATTATTTGAAATGAAACATGATTTGAAATTATACTTAGGTAAAATTAAAGTTTTATTTGGACATACAATTTGAATTTTAAAGTTGTATTTTTTACTCATAAATATAAAAATCCCATAAATAATGAAAGCAATTGAAATTGCTCCAATTCTTTATATAATCTTACAAAAAATGCAAAAGTTCAATATAAAAGTATAATACACTATTACAAAGCTATTATGAAAAATACAAAATTAATTGATCGAGCTTTGGTTGAATAAAAAAAAGTAAAATTAAACATGATTTGTAATGTATTATATTTATTGATTCATTTATTGGTCAATATCACTAGTAATTATGTCACCATGTTCATCTTTCTTGAATATTTCATCATTTATTTGATATTCTCGTAAAAATATTATATAAATATAAAATAATATTTTTTAACAATATTATAAACTTATGAGTCAAATTTTATATTTTAAAAATACGAAATCATGATATGAAATTCTCAAAACAAGCTTTTTAGAAAATTTAAAATTATGAGATGGAATTGCAATGTCCAAAACCCTACTTAAAATGTAAAGAATATACTTTTTACGGATATTTTATCAAATAAGTGAAAATTCAATATAAATAAAAAATTGATAATCTCATTAAATATCTATCAAATAAAAAATGTGTTCAATATTTTTGAAATTAACTTTTTTTTTAAAGAAAAATCACTAAAATTGGAAGAAAACGAATAATATTTTATTATGTAGTCCGAATCATATATGCACTTGCAATTATGTAAAAGTGAAGGTCAAATTGTACTTTCCTATTTTCCACAGCTTCTTTATATCCTTTTTTTCACTCATCTTTTCTCCTTTTGATTACCTTTTTACTAAAATAGACATGTTAGGATTAGCGTCTACGCATAATCTTCTTATAATTGGCTGTTGATCATGAGACTCTTTTTTTTTAGTATATAGTAAAATTCTATCTCTTTTGCTTTTCTTTGAATCTCAAAATTCATCCCTTTTTGATCAAATTCTATCAATAAACTTGATTACCTTATTTAATACTCTCTCTTCGTCTATATTTACTTGTCAAATATTTGCTAATTTGATTTCTACTTTTACTTGTCATTTTTGACAAATCAAGGAAGAACTTTTCCCTCTATTAAATTCTTAATTTATTAATATTGAGTTAAAGTCTTTGAAAAATATAATGAGTAAATATATTTGAGACTCTATTAATAATAAGAATAAAATGATAAACTCACTATATCAATCATTATTTTCTTAATAGATTTGCCAGATCAAAATTTGACAAGTAATAAAAAACGGAGGGAATATATTTTAATAAATACGGCTGATAGTCCAATTTAAATAGGTGTCATCCTTATCATGATTTCTCCTGAAATCGAAGATAGTTTAAGATGATTTTTCTATGACAAAGTAACAAAATGTATGTTTGTTTTCAGTACAATTTGAGGTGAATTAGCTGGTGGAATATAAAATTATAATTTTGAAATAATTTATGAGATTATTAGGAAATTTATCCACGTTTTGCATTATTGTAAAATTAGATATCATTAAATTGATAAAATAATATTTTATTTTTATAAAATCTTAATTTATATAATATAATTTGATTGGATAGGAAATTTTAAAAATAAGAGAAAAATTTATAATATCTTAAAACTATTCTTAAAATAAATAAAAATTCAAATTACACAAATACCTTTTGTGGAGTTTTTAAATACAAAATAAATGAGATCCGCCGTAGTATCAATTAAACATTTTAAAAATAAATTAACGCGTCATAATTTCTTAAATTAATTAAAAAAATTATGTACTACATAAGTTACAACAAAGCGAGCAATATTTTATTGTGTACTTTGTATTATATACTAGATACAGGACCCCGTGCCAGCACGGGCCCAATATATATATATATATATATTTTAAATTTATGTGATATTATGGAATTGGAGAAGCTATTAAATTTTTTATATGATTTTAAAAATATTTTAAATTGTTAGTTATTATGATTTATAGTACTTTACATAATTTTGGAAATAATATTTATTATTCTCTTTGTTCCGATTTATGTGACACATGTAGGATTTCAAAAATTAACCATTTTTTATATGTCTTTTAAATATATTAAGTTGTTAATTATTGTATTTTATAGTACATTTTTAACTTAATTTTTAATTAATATATGTTACTTCTCATGTCCCAATTTATGTGGCATTAATTGATAGATTTTTTGGAATCGAGCGATTTTTTTGTTAATTATTGTATTCGTCAGTTTCAAACAATATATGTTTATCATCTAATTCATTTTATGTGGTACCAATAGAATTTAGAGAGTCAATCAAACTTTTTATATAACTTTTAAATATTTAGGCTGATAATTATCGTAATTTATAGTATTACTTATATTATTTTAAAATATATTTAAATATCATATGTTACTCTTTTTATCCTAATTTATATGGTATTGATAGAATTTAAAGTGTTAAATAATTGTTAATTATTGTGATATATAGTACTTTTTATGTAGTTTTTATATATATAATTTATTTTTAGGTATACTAAATTGTTAATTATTTTAATATCCACTTTATTTTTATTTTATAAATATGTAATCAACTAAAAAAGGTGAGACATGATAATTAAAAGAGAAAATGGTCTAAAACCCCCCAACCTATACCCGAAATTCCAACTACACACTCCAACTTTACGGGTGTCCTATTACCCCCTGAACTTCATATTTCTCTATTTTCTACACACTTAAACGCTGACCTCAACACATAAACCAAATAAATAGTCCACGTGATTGCACGCGTCGGGTCCCCCACCTCTTCAACTCCCAATTTTTGTTTTTCCCCCATTTCCCTCCTAAAACGTAAAAGACCCAAAAAATATCCTTTTTCCTTTTTATTTCCTTCACCATTTGCAGTGTATTTTGAACTTGATGATCGAAGGATTTTGAATTTCATAATTATCAACTAATTTTGTGTCTGATTCATCCATACAAAGCTTATTCAAGTTTTCATTTGCCATTTTTGATGAATTTCGAGATAATTCAAAATTCAAATTAGAGACCTAAATAAGAAATTAGAACAGATTACAAACCCTAAATTCAAGATTTGAAGTAGAAATGAATGATATACCGTGAGTTTACGGTATTTCTAATACAATTCACTTACAAGTTGTGTATGTCTAGGGCCTTGTTGTATTGGTTTTTATGAGTTTTTATCATATTCTTTAGGAAAGATGTTCAGGCGCGGAATTAAAGAGACAACTGAAAGAAATGCAGAAAAGGGCATCTACGGAGGTGATCTACGGACCGTAGGTCCATTGACGCTCCGTAGATGGTGGTCGTAGATCAACAGCCAAGGC